>JAXQQM020064727.1:0-59554 GCA_034641835.2 Pinus albicaulis | reverse complement strand
GACCTGTGGATAGAGTTAAGGTTTGAAAATACTTTCATTGCATCTCTCTGAAGATGAGCTTTAATTACCCTGAAGACATCTCCCTGCAAAAAACCCTAAAAATAGCTCTTTTTACATTGGCGCGGTTCCATAGTTCAGCCCTCGCGCCAAGAGGGAAATCCTCCAAAGAGGGCGCGCCAATTGGCACTCTGTCATAGAGCGGTACCCGCGCCAACCATTTTAAGAGGTGCTTTTTAAAAATAAAAGGCAGAAGTTTCATCCTAACAAATTACTGGGCTAATTTCTATCTTGAGTTGGGAGGTTTGGCTACGGATTTCCATGGAGAGGGAGTGGTTTTCCACCTCTCATGGAAGCTTCCTTGATGATAGGGCCAATCCCATAATTATAGGAATCCCAACTCCCCTTCCCCCTTCTATAAAAGCTTTCCCATTTCCATTTGCAAGCTAGTTCCAAAGAGTGGTAGAATTTCAAAGTTCCCAAGAGCTTTCATGCTGCAAAAGCCTTCTTGATTCCCTAAGGCCAAATCCAAGCAAGGAGATGATTGCCAAGTATCCAGAGAGAGAGGCTTGTCCCATCCCTGACAGGATTTTTCGAGACATGTTGTGCTAACGACCCGCTAAAGGAGAGTGTTGCGTCGAAGCCATGGTTGTATTCTTCTTTTGACTCTTTATTGATAAGCGACTATCGGTTATGGTTCCACTCTGGTTCTTGATCATGTTCATGAGTTATATCCTCTTCGACTGATATATAGTTGTATGCACTGGATTTTATGCTTGCGTTTGCGTTGTTTCTTGGATGTGCAGGTGTCCGATCACAGAGATCATGAGGATTGTGATATGCCAAGGCAAAGGAATGGGAGCACCACCTCTTCTACAGACGATAGTGTTGGATCTTGTGCACTTGTGCAAGCTTCCTCCTCAGAAGTCGGTCATTTGCCACTTAGGAACCCACACCGTAGCGTGTTTTGATTGTTGCTAGACCGCATCTGGGCTAGTAGGGATCTCCTCTGTCCGCAGAGGGGATTTACCTCCTCAACAATTTGGCGACTCCGCTGGGGACTCAGCTTGTTGTTTGATTTGTAAGCTATAGACGAAGCCTGAAGTGCAGGCAGATAGCCTTTGAAACGCTTTTGCTCTGCATTAGCGGAGTAGATCAACGCTGCTTCAGTCAATCTTTGGTTTAGTTTGCGGACTAAACAACTTTGAGCATTGTCTTGTCTTTTCGGTTGATTCTTGATTCTCCTTGCTTGATTGGTTTTTTTTGGGTTGGCTCTTTTGTGCTTGGCTTTTGGTTCAGCCCCAGAGGATCAGATCTGACCTCTGCTTTTCCGAATTTTCACCTTTTCATAGTTGGCTTGATTGGCGCGAGTTTAGCCCTGACAGTCGCGCCAATTGGCGCAGGTTGCCAGTTTATCAGTCGCGCCATCCCCTGTCTGGCGCGGATTAAAACCAGACAGTCGCACCATTTCCTATAGGTTCTAGGGTTTACCCTTCTTCGGAAGTTTCTTTTGGTCAGTACTTTACTTCTGGGTTTGTTTTGGATTCTCCTTGAAGTGGTGAGTCTGGTCTTGGTTGGGAGAAATTCTTTTTTTTTTCATTTTCAGGCGTTGGCGCTTGTTGTCAGTTAGCAACCCGCGCCAATTTTCCATTGGCGCTCGTTGTCAGTAAGCAATTCGCGCCAGTTGGCGCTAGTTGTCAATGAGAAAGCCGTGCCAATTTCAGGGTGTGTGAAAATTGAGACTTTTTCCCTAAATCCTTCACCAGTGTGTCTTTCCCTTCTGGTATTTTCACTGTATGAGCATAGATTACATTGTTGATTCTTTGAAATGTCTTCTCTCTATGATTGTTTGATGTAAAAGGGAATTAATTCCTTGTTCTGAACTCATACTTTGGAATTCAACTTTGTGTTTGACCGCATATGTCTTGTCACCTTTCGAGGAATTTCATTACAAAGTGTTTGAAACAACGATTGCGTTCTTAGTGTTTGTTTACATCTCTTTTGCATTCACCCTTCATTAAGGAGTTATGCGTCCTTTTAGTTTTCGTTTCAAGTTTGCTTTTCGTTAAAATGCATTAGATCACATTGCATTGAAAAGGATTTTTTGAGATCCATCATTGAACTTAGATTACATTGTTTAGTGATTGAAAACTAGAAATCACTTTGATTGCATTCTCTTTTATTAAAATCATGCATTAAGTAGATTCTCATTTCATCAATAAATGCATTGAGTGCATTCTTATAATTTGAAAAGGAAAAGGAAATTGTGCATAGATTACAATTGCATAGTTTTCGAAAAAGAGGATTTTGCACAGATCACATTGCATTGTTTGCATCGTTGAATGTTTGAAATTAATTTTGGATAGTGAAAGTCATCTAGTTTGGAAAAGTTTCATTTTCAGTGTTGTTGTTTGTTGCATCATTGTTTGAAGCTCTTCCCTTAACTAGATAGCATTCATCGAATTGAAAATTTTTCTTTCCTCATATAGCTGCATACAGGAGATTGTCATATGACATACGGTAGGGCCTTGAAACCGAAACATAATTGAAGATCAACCATAAAATTTACTCAATTTACCTAAGGAAGCATTGAAACATTAACGAAACATTTAGTGGTCTAGGCTAGAGACATGTTCCGGCGTCTTAAAACCTAGTAGCTGTTGTCGCCTCTTGGCTTTAGACAGTGCTAGTACGGACTTGTGCTCCCCGTACCATCGCGTATATAAAGGGAGACCCCACTAGGTTTCAACTTTTATCCATCCGGTTTATGTCCCCCCGCCGCCTCTCCTATACCCATGATACACCGAACACACTATTCGTGGAGATTACCGCACGTACTCGAAAGTCCTTGGTTACTCTTCTTTCATTATTGAAACCAAGGCATATTGTTGCGCTCACTGTTATCGGCACACCCTTTGCCTAGCATTCTAGAAACATTTCGATCTTTCTCAATTTTTTAAATTAAAATACTGAGCGCTTGTCCTTTCACGCTTGTTTCCAATCTGAAAGTGATAGAGTCACCTTTTACTCGTTTCTCAACTCTTAAAATATGAAACGGTAGAGTTTTGTTTCAATGTCATAAAAATTAACTACCCACGAAATATTCCTGGTTAAAGTTAGTTTCCTTAGGGTGTTGTTCTGAAGATCATTTTTGATGGCAACTTTTCTAGAGTTCACCAACCCAGGAATCCCCTCTGATGGGAATCCGGGTCATTTTCCTCCTTTTGGAAATGTTGGTGCTCCTTACATGGCAACGTTGTCCCTTCCTGGGTTAACTATTGGGTTGCCTGTTTGGTTGTTTTCAACCTCTGTGGTCCCGAATGTCTCGACTACTGGTCAATCAGTTCCTCCACCTGAACAACATTATGTTGATTCCAAGGTGGACCTCTCCCCTTCTTCGCCTGTTTCTGCATCCTCACCTTCTACTTCGCCTGGTGAAAGTCTAGATTCGAGTAACCAGGTGGTTGAGAAGAAGAAGAAGAAGAAAAAGAAGAAGAAGGCTGATAAGCGAGAGGCTAAAAGTGCAGCTGCTGCTCCTGAAACATCTCCTCTTGATAAACCTCCCAACCCTCCTCGGAAATTAAAGTTCCCTTGCATGTTGTGCACGGGAGACCATCTTCTTCGAGACTGCCCTGGCATTCCCAAGGTGCTCGAAGCATGGTCCAACAGTCGCCCGCCATTGCCTTTGGCTTCTGGGAGTCAGGTTGGGGGCACATCTTCAACTGGTACTGGAAGATCTCCTAAGAAGCAGGGTAAGAATACCAATCCCTGTAAGTTGTGTGAAGGGCACCATGCCATTCACCTTTGTCCGTATATGGATGAAGCGAAGAGATTTTTGGACAACTCGACCGGTTGTACACCATGCCTTCCAGCTGGTTATAATTGGCTTTCTTTGAGTCCTCCACTAGTTGATCCTACGATTGCTCAAGAGTCATCCTTGGTCAATCCCGCTCCCCCGGAAATTCAGATTCAGGAATCCATCCCCGACCAATCATTGGTCGTGGGATCGGTTGAGCTGGTCCCTTATATGGTGCACCAGGTCTTTTCCGTGGAGAGTGGACCTCACATCCCTCATGTTCTTCTTGTTTCTTCAGATTCTTCGGACTTGGAGAAAGATTCTCCTGCCCCCGTATCCCAAGAAGTTGCTCCTCTGGCTCCTGTGATGGAAGTTTCGGAGGATACCCTTCCCACCTTCGAGATGGAGGTCATGGAGGAGGCTCCTGCTTCCGTAACATCAGGGGAAGACCTTCTCTGTTCGATGGTCGCCCCTCCAAGTAGTTTGGTCGCTTCCTTTGATTGGAGTCGATTCGTAGGATTTCGCCTTCCGTCTTATGTGCCTTTCGAGATCACGGTACAGGCTTTTGGTCTGGTCGTACCCAGCACCATTATAAATGAAGGCGCATCTGTTAGTGTTCTATCCTCAACTACTTGGCAAGCTTTCGGTTCGCCACCTCTTGCGCCTGTTACGTAGAATCTGTTGGCATTTAACAGAAGAACAAGTCAACCGTTAGGGATCCTTCCGAGGTTACCTGTTACTTTGGGAGGTAAAACTGTCCATATGGACGTGATGGTCGTTCCAGGCCCCTTGGATTTTAATCTTCTTTTGGGGCGAGATTACACTTATGCCATGGGAGCGCTTGTCTCCTCCCTTTTTCGTTTGATGTGTTTTCCACATGAAGGATGGATCGTGACCATTGATCAGCTTTCGTTCTTTGGTCCTAATGTGGCAACTGGTCCGCCATCACCCCTCTGGGAGCTGCGAACTAGGCGCCTCTGCCCCCGCAGAGTCTGTGAGAGCAAACTACAAAACACTGTGCACAGATCTGACAACCGTCATGCATGGTGTCTTTGAGGCATTAGGTCTGACTTCAGAGGCCATTTTCCTTCCATCCGAGTGGAACTCATGACAAACTTCATATTATTCTGGGTGGTTTGGTCGGAGGCATGGTTCGGTGCAGCAGTGTCAGAAATTTGCTTAAAAAATAAAGCAGGAAGAGTCGTGGGGACGGGGGTTCATAATGTTGTGTCAAGCTCCTTAAAAAATGAAACAAGAGTGCCTGGAGAAGCGAGTTAAGCTCTTGTCAAACTCCTTAAACCATGACAAAGGTGTCTGAGATAGTTCTTTTAAAGTGTCAACCTCGTTAAAACAATGAAACACTTTCCTGTTCAATTCGAGTCTTTGATAAGATCTCGTAAAATCCTAGTCGAGTCTTTCTCTTGATCTCGTAACTTGAACCTTCACTCCATCTGCCTTTCATATGGATTAAAGCTTGGGGGGCATGTACCTCGAATTGAGTCACCATGCTGGGGGCATGCTTACTTTTTCAAGCATAGTTTGTTTCCGTTTCAAGCTTGTGTAAATATGAAACCTTGTGGCTTGAAATTTCTACACGATTTTCAAGCATGTAAAAATGGAGAACAACTCCACGCCTCTCTTACTTGATTGCCTTTATCAAGCTGTTACGTGGATGGTGAGCCTTTCTTTCTCACTCCGCCAATCTGTCTGCTTGGCCGATCTGTGCCTTCAACATTTATTTCTGATCACAGGAAGCCATTGCGGTAGGTGGTCTTGTTAATGACCTCTTGACCTTTACTTGTTACGAGTAGTTCCACCATTAGGAACCGGTGGCTACCTTCTCACCTCGTTCCTCCGGAAAGTCACCTTTAAACTGATGACTCTCTAAACATGAAAAGATTTCCGAGGCCCCTGTCATTTTGATCTCGTTAAAGTGGATGCGAATTGACATCTACCGAGTATACGTTTACCCCTTTTTCGGGTTGGGCTGGATTATTTATGAAAAAGGAATACCCTAGCCTATCACGACTAGGAGGTTTTCTTGGATATTGTTTTCTACCTTTTCGGGTCCGAGGAACTATCTACGAAAAGTGATTGCTGGAGTTTAATTTTCTGCTGTCTTTTCAAACTCTCTAAATATGAAAATACGCCGAGTTCTTCCTTTGTCAGACTCGTTAAAACCCGATACCATCAGTTAGTTCAAATGGCATTATTGATTGCTCTTTTCTAGAGTTTCAATTAAATGTCTTAGGATGATTAAATCCAGGATGAATTTATATAACAAGCATATGCTATCCCCTTCAAGCTTGTTATCAAAAATAATTGGGGTACTCGCCAGAAATGGTGGGGGAAAAATGGAACCATCGTCGTTGTCGTCGGCAGTATGTCGCTCTTGAACATAGCACTTGTCTGCATTCGTGTCGGGTTGGGGACATCTCATCTCGTTGCTTCACTTTGCTTCCATGGGTTTGGGTAATCTCTTTTGACCTCTCATCTGTTCACTGCCTCGTCGCCATGACCCCTGATCCGTTGATGTCAAATACTGCCAAATCCACTGTCGTGCCGTCAATATGTTCAAGAGAAGTTGGCCTCTGCAAATATCAACCTTCCTCTGTTTCTCATATGATCCTGATTCACAACAAAACATTATGTTCCTCTGTCTCGTGTCGATGATGTGGGAATCATTATGGCCCACCTTCGATCGAGGTCACTTCCTGTCGACTTCAACTCATTATCCAGGAAGTTGGTCTAGAGACTCCTTATGGTACCTTGGAGCCTGCATGCCTCAATGGCAGGTTCGTCGCATTCGACGAGAGGTTTACGTCATTGGCCTGCGATCGAGTGATTCTGCGGGTGTTCGACGTCAACTCATTTATTTGCACGCCGTAGATTGTACCTGTAGTACCTTGAGGACCATTGTCATTATTGGTGGTTTCTCTCGCGTCTGTTAACAGCTTTCATCATTGGCTGGTAATCAGGCGATGTTCTTGCATGTTCGACTTCAGCTCACATATTCGCATGCTTGAACTTGTACTTTGTTCGGGTCGAGATGGAGCGCAAGACCATGGATTCCTGTTTGTTATGATCCAGGCTGCGATTTTGTGGATTATCATGATTAGTTACATGACTCACTGATTAGATGGCTTCAACCATACCTGAGTCTATTTATTGATCCTCACTGGATGGCTGCGTCCATGCCTTGGTTCTGGATTATTGTATCTACGTATGGATGCATTTTGTATACCATAACATACTCATCATGTATACGAGACATGGTGTGCCCGCTCCGCAGGTTTTCCGATGGCGGTGTTTTCAGTCGGCATGTTCTCGTAAAGCATTTCACCCCTCTCTCTCCCTTTCGGGCCTCATGCTTTAGGGGGCATCTGTTACACAGCAATTTGTCATCGTCCCTACAATCCCCATCCCACACATTGGAGGGCTCATTCCGTGACCTGTGGACAGAGTTAAGCCTTGAAAATACCTTCATTGCATCCCTCTGAAGATGAGCTTTAATTGCCCTAAAGACATCTCCCTGCAAAAAACCCCAAAAATAGCTCTTTTTCCATTGGCGCGGTTCCATAGTTCAGCCCTCTTGCCAAGAAGGAAATCCTCCAAAGAGGGCGCGCCAATTGGCGCTCTGTCATAGAGCCGTACCCACGCCAACCATATTAAGAGGTGTTTAAAAAAAAATAAAAGGCAGAAGTTTCATCCTAACAAATTACTGGGCTGATTTCTATCTTGAGTTGGGAGGTTTGGCTACGAATTTCCATGGAGAGGAAGTGGTTTTCCACCTCTCATGGAATATTCCTTGATGATAGGGCCAATCCCATAATTATAGGGATCCCAACTCCCCTTCCTCCTTCTATAAAAGCTTGCCCATTTCCATTTGCAAGCTAGTTCCAAAGGGTGGCAGAATTTCTATGTTCCCAAGAGCTTTCATGCTGCAAAAGCCTTCTTGATTCCCTAAGGCCAAATCCAAGCAAGGAGAGTATTGCCAAGTATCCGGAGAGAGAGGCTTGTCCCATCCCTGACAGGCTTTACTGAGACATGTTGTGCTGATGACCCGCTAAAGGAGAGTGCTGCGTCGAAGCTATGGTTGTATTCTTCTTTTAACTCTTTAATGATAAGCGACTATCGGTTATGGTTCCACTCTTGTTCTTGATCATGTTCATGAATTATATCCTCTTCAACTGATATATAGTTCTATGCACTGGATTTTATGCTTGCGTTTGTGTTGTTTCTTGCATGTGCGGGTGTCTGATCATGGAGATCGTGCGGATTGTGATCTGCCAAGGCAAAGGAACGGGAGCACCACCTCTTCTACAAACGATAGCATTGGATTCCAAGTAAGCCTTCCCCGCAAGTCAGTTTATTTAAATTAGGAACCTACACTGTAGCTTTTTTTATTGTTGCTAGACCCGATCTGGGCTAGTAGGGATCACCTCTGTCCGCAGAGGGGATTTACCTCCTCAACACCATGAATAAGGTATTTTCTTGAAATTTTTTGAGAGTATTCTCTATTTATTTATTTAGCTAGGTAATCAATCAATCCAATCATTATTGTTCAGATCATTGATTTGTTACTGTACTTCCTAATCATCCAATGAGTATTCCATCTTGTTAAGGTTATAATTATTTGCAGTTTCTCAATTTGCTATAGAAGTTAACTTTCATTTCTCCACTATTGGATTGTTGCATGGTTTTAGTTTAATCCCTCTCCCATTTATTTTTTTCAAATAGAGAAAGAAAACCTTTTCAACCCTTCTCTCACTCAGGTAATATTAAGATCTACAACGAGAATTACTAATATTACTAATGTTATTACTGTGATGTGGTTTTAACATCGTGGATTGTGTTGTCGTTTTAGTGCCTTCAAAATGATTTTTTCATGGTTGCTGCTCTTATCGTCTTCTAAATGATTTTTTTTCATGGCCGCTGCCCATATAATTTCCTTATTGAATTGGACTTACATCAGGACTTACATCAATACTTACACTAAGATGAGGCAACATTTACATCAGGACTTAAACACTTACCTGGAAATTCACAAAAATTCGTCGTGGGGAAACTCCAGAGCAGCAACAGAGCAGCAACCAAAGAGAAATAGAGCAGAAATTCAATAGAGATCGTAGAAAGTCGTCGTGGCACAATTCTAGAGAAAAAACCAAAGTGCAATAGAGTAGAAATTCAACAGAGCTCACCACAACGCAACAGAGCAAAAGAAAAATAGAGTCACGGAAAATCAGAAAAGAAATGTGCGAAAGAGAAGTGAAACCTACAAAAGTTTGCGGGCGATATATTTATAAAATATGAGTTTGGCCAAAATATTTTAAAATTTCAGCCAAACTAATAGTCCGGCCGAACTAAAAGTTTGGTCGAACTTTTGTTGTTGGTTTTCTCATCTCCAGCCAAAAATATGTTTTCCCACATCGTCAATGTAAATGGAAAAACGAGTTCAGATGAACTAATTTCGAAAGTTTGCCCGAACTCTCTAATAGTTCACCCAAAATTTTTCAAAAGTTCGGCCAAACTATTGATGAAAAAAGTTTTCCGCCCCCGATTCTCACAAAAGTATAACCTAACTTCACATTTTCACCCCATAGTTATATGTGTTGGACTATAAGTATCCATAATATTTCTTCTAGTTTGAAATCCTACTTCCTTTGCTACAAGAATTCGACTGTTAGGGTGATTCTTTTGCAATTACATTGAAGGATTATTTGTAAGGGGGCATGATTCTTCTTCCACTTTTGATTCCACATGTTTTTCATTCTCATACTTGACACTGATTTGGTCATTTGGACTGATAGATTTTGGTTTCTTCTCCTTGAGGGGTAAAGTTTCATGCACCTTCACATCAATGGTGTCAACAATATTTCCTAATATTTTGTTATAACATATATAACCTTTGATCTTAGATAAAGTCCGACAAATATTCCTTTATCAACTCTAGCATTAAACTTAACCAAATTCCAATCATTATACTTGATGTAGAATGTGCTGCCAAAAACTTTGAAGTGCTTGATTAAGGTTAGTTTTCCATACCACAACTCTTAGGAAGTCTTGTCACTGTTTATCTTAATTTTCACTTTATTTAAAATATGGACCATTGTATGAACAAGTTCAGCCCAAAAGGTGTTTTTAATATTTCACTCATTTAACATTGCTCTAGCAATTTGTTGTACTGATTTGTTTTTCTTCTCCATCACACCATTTTTCTATGGTGTATTTGAAATTGAATTTTTTCTTCTTATCCCATGGTATTCAAAAAAGTCATCAACCTCTCTTGAGGTAAAATCCCACCTCTATCAATCGTTGGGAATTTTAATTTAAAACCAGTTTTCCATATTACAAATTGGTTTGAATATTTTAAACTTATCAAACACTTCATATTTTTCTTTTAAAAATTCAACCTAAGTCATCTTTGTATAATCATCAATAATAGCATAAAATAGAATTCTCCACTTGGGGTTCTATTTCTTCAAGGTCCACAGATGTATATATGAAACAAACCTAGAGGCTTTGTTTATGACTTATCCTTGGGTTTTGTTGTGGAAAATTTTGTCACCCCCTAGAGACAGTCTAGAGTTGCCATAGACCAGTGCCTAGGACATCTTAATATAGCAAGGAACTCATTATATAGCTTGGGTTGTCAATCCAAAATCTCACTTACTATCTCTTGTCAAACAAGGAAATTACTTTTAGAATGGGACCAATCTCTCTCAGAAGCTGATACAAAGATAAGAATAGTGTAGGAACATCATGTAAAACTCCCATACAAAGGCATCAGACAGTTAAAAGGCAGCTTACTATAAAGAGGGCCAGTTCAAATAATATGCCACAGAAATCAAATATCAGAGAGTGGATGCAATAGGGGAAATAATGAGAAAATACCAGTTGACATTAGGCTGATACCCAGATATACAACAAAACCATGTACGGGCTTGCCAATTCAAGAATCCATACACAATCCTGGCATTTTAAAAGCACCTTCCTAAAACAACTGATATAGCAGAAAATATGGAAGAGATGAACATGGAACAGTATATCATGACTAGGCCTATTTAAAGCGCTTGACTAATTCCAGAAAGGGCATCAACTAGGATGAATCCTTACTGCAAACTAGTGAACCACTCGCATTCTAGAACTTGATACAAGAAGGTAAATAGCATGAAATGAGATATTGTATTAAAACATAAGATAGAATTACATACTGTGAGATACCAAAGACCAGAATCCTCATTACAGTTATAACTCCTCCTCAATGAGACCCTACGGGCTCTAAACCTTCATACAGAGGTATTACAAAATGTATACAAAAACCTTTTCACTGCACAGTCTGCTGATTGAAATCTGGAACCCTTACAATGTCTTATTTCTGGGTCTTTACAGAAAAGATAGAGAATTCTAGAGAAGGAGGTAGATGGAGTACATTTAATTACTTGATTTGAACAAAATGGCGGAAAACATTCGCACCCACACTGTGAATGACTAAATATAAATGACTGTACTTTACAATTTGCTTCTAGGAATAAATGCTGGGAGACAAAGATCTCCTTATAAACGAGACACAAATAATAAAATATACAAATGCTATGTACATGGCTGGAAGAGGAAAATCTGTTGCAGTATGACCTTGAAGTTGCTTGCAAAAATAGATGATCTGGGAAGAAGATCTCTTCAGGGACACGGCATAAGAGAACATCTTCATGAACCTTCTGTACTTTCCTGAGAATAAAATCAGCTGAAACATAATCTGTAGGGTATGATTTTTAATATATTGTACCCTCGGCTTGATCTAGAAAATCTCTGGTCCGATACCTTTGCCTTTTAACACCAGATACGAGCTCATAGTCTTCAATGAGGTAGCTGAAATCTTTAATTCCTTGCTGATGTTCTTTACAGGAACATTTATGTCCCCATACGCTAACCTGCCTTTTTAGAACGTCCTTGGAGAGCTCGAAAGATTTTAAATCCAGCTCCTGCGATGGATGTCTTATCATGGCAGCCTTCAGGATCCATCTCCATAATGACAGCTTCAATTGAAATGCTTCCTGAGATGCTCTATCGCTGCAGCCAAAATGGTAAGTTAAAACATCTTTCCATTTGCTGAAAACCCTGCAAAATCCACCAATATATTAGAAAAACCAGGTACAGGGGTGATGGACGGGGAGGCGTTGATGATAATGGCGGTGAGAACATAGCTTGAAGGATAATAACGTGCAGGGTGGCGGAGGAGACACGATGGGGACTTTGACAGACAGACGAGACTTAGGTTCTCTACGTAAAACAGTTGGAACGTGATGGCCGAATAAAACAATGGAAACGAACAAACACACATAGATATATATACGGCAGGGGAGAAACGCCACGGACACACGAGAATACGACGCGTGGGTGTACGAGGACGGGTGGGAAGGTGACGTGGCTGCAGAGTCAACAAACAAAGGAGACTACATTCTGGGCCGTCCGATCTTGAAGCCAAATCGACGGCTCAGAGACGCTGGGGGCGACGCGATGGTCGGCCACGGGACCCGACGGACACAGATTAATGCACGGGCATCTCTGGAGGATATCCGTCGTTGGATGGAGGTCAGCAGATCCAACGGCGCGGGTCGATTCCACTGCCCAGCCATGGTACAATATTTAACGCGCGAAAAGTGGTTTTTAAGGCCCGTACTCTGGGACACACGGCGCGTTTTCTATGGAATCGCTGGCCTTTGGTTTAAAACCGCTGACCCGTCCAAAGCTGTGTGGAATTAACCGCCGGTTTTCGGGCGCGGGGACCACTATTACTATGTTGATTGCGGGCCGTAGATTTGACTAAAATCGAACGGTTGTAGGTGCGCCCAAAGCATTTATCGTTAAGCCTCCCTTTCCCTTCTGGCCTGTGGTTTTATGCTCGGGTCATGTGGAAACCCAAAACATGGAGGGATGAGATCTTTGGGGTTGGGCCCGATAAGTTTCAAATGACGGGTTTTGACTTTTGCACAATGTATTTTTGGGCAAAAAAGCTGGCGAGGGGCGTAAAGCATGGAGGTTTTTGGCCACGAAAGATATTTTGAACAGATCCAAAGGGAACTGGTGATCAAAATCTAAATGAAGGGGGAAATATGCACAACATTGGCTCCATCTGGGGATGGCATGGTCATCCTCAGACATGTCGAGAACCTGCAGACCACTGAAAATTTCTGTATGTACATCCTTTTTGTTAATTTCTCTGCGTTTCTTCTGATAATTTGCTAGCATCCTTTTCTTATGAAAATAAAAACTAAAACCACTTATATACAATATAATACAATCAGGCATTCCCAGCCTGGATCAGAACTGAAAGTACGGCTTGAGGAATTGGCCATTCACAGGGGCATCCAGTAGGTCACCCTGTAGGTTTTCTAACATGAAAGTATTATTTCTCCCTTGATTCACAATTTTGAATGGACCAAACCACAGCGGATCAAATTTAGCATGCTTTCCCTTTTCTGCTCTTCTAACATCCCACCTAAGAACCAGGTCTCTAATTTGAAATTTCCTATCTTTTGCATGGCGATCAAAAATAATCTTCATTTTTTCCTGATATTCTACCAGTCTCTGATTTACCTGGTCTCGTGTTTCCTCTAATTCCACCAATTGATTTATTCTTCTGATCATATCATCTGGTTCTTCCTGACTTTCCTGCATGAAACGTGCTACCGGTAATGCCAATTGCACAGGAAACACAGCTGCTCGCCCATATACCAATTCATAGGGAGATTTCCCTGTTGCTCTCTTGCTGGTTATCCTATTCGCCCATAGAGAAAATTTTAATTGAGAGTCCCAATTCTTCTGATTCTCACTTATTGTTTTCTTCAAGGCCCTCACCAGGGTTTTATTAGAAGACTCTGATAAGCCATTTCCCTGTGGATAGTAAGCTGTGGAGTGAGTCAATGTGATGTTATACCTTTGGCAGAAAATTACAAACCTGGCAGACTTGAAAGCCTGTGCATTGTCAGTTACAATTCTAGCAGGACAGCCAAACCTAGATATGATATTTTCCTCCATAAACCTCATTATTACGGCATCTGTAGCATTTCTGGTAGGTATGGCTTCCACCCATTTCGTGAAATAATCTGTGGCTGTTAGTATCCATTTATATTGGCCACTTGATGGGGGATGTATCTCTCCTATAAAATCTAATCCCCATTTCTGAAATGGTTCATTCACATGAATAGGAATCAAGGGCAAAGCTGCTAATTTCTGTCTTTCTGCAAATCTTTGGCACTTGTCACATGCTCTGACCCAAGCAAAAGCATCTGAATACAATTTTGGCCAGTAAAAACCAGCCCTCAAGATTTTATGAGTTGTAGCCCTCCAGCTGTAATGTCCTCCACAAATTCCTCCATGAAATTCTGTCATTACATTCTGCACTTCATTTTCTGTGAGGCATAGCAGTAATATACCTGAAGGGTCTCTACAATATAGCTGTCCATTAGCAATTATATATTTTTGAGATTTCATTCTTACAGCTCTGTATTTTATCTTGTCACAGCTCGGAGGACAGCTAAGTGTTAAAAGATATTCCACTATTTCTTTATACCAAGGACTAGTTAGATATTTCATATGTATCTTTTGAGTGACCATCTCTAATCCTTGCTGCTCTTCTCCTTTCTCAAATTCTTCGTTTTCTATCATGGATAGATTAATGCCCAAGGCTTGATGATTTGATTCAGATAACATTTTAGCTAGTCCCTGTCCTTTAATCAGCCTAGTAGGCCTTATGTCCAAATCATACTCCTGTATTTTTGCAATCCATCTTCCTCTTTTACCTTCGCTATCCCCCTGAACAAGAATGTCTTTGACAGCTGCTGTGGGAACATATGCAGTGATGTGAGATTGCAAAACATATATTCTAAAAGCTTTAAGGGACTTCACCAGGGCATATGCCTGCTTCTCCAATATATTATATTTTAATTCAGCATCATAAAGCACTTGACTGAAGAAAGCTATATGCTGTTCATATCCTCCTTCATTTCTCTGCAACAAAACTCCAGCTATTGTATGAGGTGAAGCAAATGAAAATATCATAAATGGCTTTTTTTAATCTAGTCCAGCTAGCACAGGAGCTTCAGCAAATGCCTGTTTTATCCTTGTGAATGCATCTCTAGACTCCTAGGACCATTTTACTTCATTATCTTTTTTCAACATATCAGTTATATGCCTAACTATCTCGGCATAGTTAGGAATAAACCTTCTCAAAAAATTGATTCGACCTAAAAACACCTGTACTTCCCTCTTATTCCTAGGTAAAGGAATACTGTTTATTACTTCAACTCTCTTAGGGTCTATTTTCACACCATCTTTAGTTACAGTGTGCCCTAAGAGTTTTCCCTCCTCTAATGCAAATAAATATTTTTGAGGATTGAGAGAAAGGCCATACCTTCTGCATTTTTCAAAAGTTCTTCTTAAATGCTCAATATGCTCATCATCATTCTTTGAAAACACTGTGATATCATCAAGATACACCACCAAAAACTTGTCCCGCTCCCCAACAAAGGCTATGTCCATTGGCCTCTGAAAAGTAGCTCCTGCATTAATTAATCCAAATGGCATCCTGGCATACATAAAGGTTCCCCATGGTGTGGTGAATGCAGTTTTCTTCTGATCCTCTGGGAGTACGGCCACCTGATTATAGCCAGAAAAACCATCCATCATTGACATGCTGGATGCTCCCACTACTTTCTGCAGGATGTGGTCCATCATGGGCAGTGGATAATTATCCTTTAGAGATGCTCTATTTAAATTTCTGAAATCCACACATAGCCTTATTTCTCCATTCTTCTTTCGAATAGGAACAAGGTTTGCTACCCACTCTGAGTATCTCAATGGCACAATTATCTTGGCCTTCAGTAGCTTCTTGATTTCTTTTTCAATAGAGGGAAGCAGCAGAGGGTTTATCTCTCTGAGCTTCTGCTTGTAAGGCTTTGCATCTTCCCTCAAAGGAATCTTATGTTGCATTATATTAACATCAAAAGTTTTTAGGTCCTGATAGGACCATGAAAATACATATTTATAAGATTGAAACAACTTCAAATATTTTCCTTTATATTCTTCTAGGATCCTTTTAGATAACTTTACAATTTTAGGATCAGCATAAGTACCCAGATTTAAATCTTCTACTTGATCTTCTTCTGTCACTTTGTTGGGCTGCATTGGAACATCATCTTTATTAAATAATATTTCTATAGGTACCAGACCTCTAGGTATAACATTTCCTTTCAGCTGCAGCACTTTATTACCTGCTATTTTCTCTTCCCATCTGTTTTCTACAATATTTTCAGTTTCCTCTTCTTCATTATCATCAATCTCCATGTTAGAGAATTCTCCCGCTGTCTCCATGAATCTCTTCATATGTTCATCGTCTTCAAATACCTGCCAATGCTTAATATTATCTGGAATAGATGGCCTGTAACGTACCTCCACTTCATATCTTAAAAGTGGATTCTGAGGAGGACGGAATGTACTGGCAGCTACAGCAAGAGAATCTGCTATTCTGTTCTGCTCCCGGGGCATGAATTGTATGTTAAATGCTGAGAAGAAATTTTCTATCATGTCCCATACTTCGTTTCTATATGCTCTCAGTCGAGGATGCTTGGTTTGACATTGATTTCTGATCTGCCTTACCACCAGCTCAGAGTCTCCCATAACCTTCAGACTCTGGATGCCCATGTTTCTAGCTATCTGCAGTCCCAATAGAAGAGCTTCATATTCAGCTACATTATTGGTAGCCTCATACTCCAATTTAAAAGACAGTGGCACCCATTTTCCTGTAGGAGAGATTAATAATACCCCAGCTCCATTGCCTTCTTTTGAATTTGCCCCATCAAAATGCAAAGTCCAAATTTCTGATTTCTGATCTTCTTCAAGCTGCTCAGTTTGAATTTGACCAAAAAGGGGCTCATGAGCATAATTTTGATTTTCTGCTAACATTAAGCATGAAAAATCTCCCTCTTTGTTATAAATTGGGGAATTCTCTGAGCAGTCAGCCTTAGTTACCATTTTAACAAATCTAGTCTCCCTGTATAACCTCCTCTCCTGACCTCCAAAGACTGGGACAATAGATACGTTAAATCCAACTTGATCGACCCACCAATTTTTGTACCCCAAGACCTTGACAGCAACATGCCAAAGCGCGCTGGGATATCAGCAACCATAATGTCCATGACCACACTCTTTGCTGGAATTTGGGCTAAATTGACCACTAAATCTTTAATCATTCCCAAGCATTTAACTCTTTTAGAATCAAATGAATATAGGTTTTTGTATGGTCTTGTAATTTGCAGTCCTAGTTGTTCCATGACAGACAGAGGCATAATATTATGGGAAGCCCCAAAATCTAACATACAATTGTGTAACTGCAAGTCATGAATGACTAGTGACACATAAAAAGGAGGAGTAGAAGGGTCTATCTCCTCGACATGTGGGCCAAATACTACCATGGGTTTTTCTTCTTGGAGGTTTAAACTATCAGGTACAATTTGTACTTCAGGAGGGAGCATGAAGGAAGTAACTTGAGATTGATATACAGGCTGTTTTAATAACTCAGTCAGGGGGACTGGGATCTTAATTTTCTCAAGTTCTTTCTGCAGATTAAAAGCAGGTGGGGGCTTTTCTATCACAACTTCTTTTGACTCTTTATTTTCAGCTGAAGATTCAATTTCTTTTGACACAGGCTCAGCATTAGGAGGATTGACTATTTTTGAAGAAGAAGGAATCTAATCATTGGGCTGCAAGGGAGCATTTAGAGGATTCTTACCTTTTTCCATGTTCTTCTTTGTTGTTGATTCCTTCTGAGCAGATGCTTCTTTTTGAAGTGGCTCTTCTTCTTGATCTTGAGTTCGGGTCCTCTTTCTCGAAGATCTGAGATCATACTTTAAATTGAATTGTGCTTGCATGAAATCAGCGAATTGCTTACAATAGTGATCAATCTCTGCTTCTTCTTCTTTGTCTTGCAATGGGCATTCCATATCATCATTATTCGAAAAGGCAAGATTTGAATCTTCTAATCCATAAGCAGCATCTTTAGTGGAGTCATCTGCTGGACCTTCCAGGTACAAGGGATGTGGTACCTGGTCTTGTTGTTCCTTTGCTTCTCTAAGCAATATCTGCAATGGGGGTCTTCTGTACTGGGGATTGTATCCTCTGTTTGGAGCATTATAGAAATTCTTGGGAGTTGCATTTTTAGCTTCCAGTTCAAGCTTGACCATCTTCTTTATCATTTTTCTTATTTCATCCATTTTATCTAAATCCTTATCTTGATTAGAGGTGGAAACCTCTTCTTTACCTCTCCTCCTAGTATCCTGCTCAGCTTTTCCCTTTAATTTCCCAGTGGAGGCAAAGTTTTCTTCTAAATCCAGCGCATCTGACTGAGCATCATCCAAAGTAGCAGGTTTTCTTTCCCTCAATGAGAAGCCGAAATCAAAATCAAAGGCTGCTATAAAAACTATCGTAGCAGCTGCTTCATGGGGCTTCATTTCAGGAGGCAGACTCAAATATAACTTGTTGAATCTTTTAATAAACTCTGATACTCCTTCATTTTTCTTCTTCTTCAAAGTATTAAACTCAGTAAGACACATTCCATAATCTTTCTTTTCCCCCCATTTCCTGAGAAAATTATTCTCCATAATATCCCAGGTGGTTATTGAACGGTTTCCCAATGTCTTGAACCATTTTCTGGCTTCACCCTCCAAAGATTGCACAAATAATCTTAAGAACACATCCAGATGTTCAACATTTAAGTTTTCTGCAAAAGAGCAAAAGGCCTCAAGATGCTTCTGAGCATCAATTTCATTTTCACCATTAAATCTTCAAATAATCTTGTGGCATATCATTTAGCACTTGGGGTAAGGCCAGAGGAGCATATTTATTTAATAGAAAAGCTGGAACATTAGCCATTGGAGGAGGTGGGGGTTGTGTAACAGTCTGAGCAACAAATGAAGGGAGAGGAGTAGGAGGAAGTGGAGTATGAATGACAATGGGAACAAATTGCACAAAAGCCTGAGGTGTAGATGGGAATAGTTCACGGTTAACAGGAGCTACTTCTGTAACTTCTTTAATTTCCTCAGCCTCAGGAGTAGGATGGGGATCTTATTCAATCCAAGTACTTCCTCTATGTGGAGTTTCTGAGTAAAAATCGAGATTTTCTATTCTAACTTCTTGAGAAGATGAGGGCGGATAATCTTCAATGAAATATTCAGGGTTTTCAGCACGAACTGACTTCCTCTCCTTCCAAACTCTTTTATGAATGATCTTCTCTGGGTCAGACACGTAAGGTGTCTTTGATTGAGATGTATCTGACCTCAAATGCGGCTTACGAGGAGCCAGGACTACCGATAAATTTATTAAATGAAAGCAGTGGAGTCGCCAAGGTGAGAGATACGCAACTCTTCAACTCTCTGTGCTCACCTGATTAGAGAGTGAAAACAATTTGTCGAGACCCAGGGAAACTGATATTCTTGAATTCGTTCCCCAGCAACGGCGCCATAAAGATGTTGTGGAAAATTTTGTCACCCCCTAGAGACAGTCTAGAGTTGCCATAGACCAGTGCCTAGGACATCTTAATATAGCAAGGAACTCATTATATAGCTTGGGTTGTCAATCCAAAAGCTCACTTACTATCTCTTGTCAAACAAGGAAATTACTTTTAGAATGGGACCAACCTCTCTCAGAAGCTGATACAAAGATAAGAATAGTGTAGGAACATCATGTAAAACACCCATACAAAGGCATCATATAGTTAAAAGGCAGCTTACTATAAAGAGGGCTAGTTCAAATAGTATGCCACAGAAATCAAATATCAGAGAGTGGATGCAATAGGGGAAATAATGAGAAAATACCAGTTGACATTAGGCTAATACCCAGATATACAACAAAACCATGTACGGGCTTGCCAATTCAAGAATCCATACACAATCCTGGCATTTTAAAAGCACCTTCCTAAAACAACTGATATAACAGAAAATATGGAAGAGATGAACATGGAACAATATATCATGACTAGGCCTATTTAAAGCGCTTAACTAATTCCAGAAAGGACATCAACTAGGATGAATCCTTACTGCAAACTAGTGAACCACTCGCATTCTAGAACATGATACAAGAAGGTAAATAGCATGAAATGAGATATTATATTAACACATAAGAGAGAATTACATACTGTGAGATACCAAAGACCAGAATCCTCATTACAGTTATAACTCCTCCTCACTGAGCCCCTACGGGCTCTGAACCTTCATATAGAGGTATTACAAAATGTATACAAAAACCTTTTCACTGTATAGTCTGCTGATTGAAATCTGGAACCCTTACAATGTCTTATTTCTGGGTCTTTATAGAAAAGATAGAGAATTCTAGAGAAGGAGGTAGATGGAGTACATTTAATGAATTGATTTGAACAAAATGGCAGAAAATATTCGCGCCCACACTGTGAATGACTAAATATAAATGACTGTACTTTACAATTTGCTTCTAGGAATAAATGCTGGGAGACGAATATCTCCTTATAAACGAGACACAAATAATAAAATATACAAATGCTATGTACGTGGCTGGAAGAGGAAAATCTGCTGCAGTATGACCTTGAAGTTGCTTGCAAAAATAGATGATCTGGGAAGAAGATCTCTTCAGGGACACGGCATAAGAGAACATCTTCATGAACCTTCTGTACTTTCCTGAGAAGAAAATCAGCTGAAACATAATCTGTAGGGTATGATTTTTAATGTATTGTACCCTCGGCTTGATCTAGAAAATCTCTGGTCCGATACCTTTGCCTTTTAACACCAGATACGAGCTCATAGTCTTCAATGAGGTAGTTGAAATGTTTAATTCCTTGCTGATGTTCTTTACAGGAACATTTATGTCCCCATACGCTAACCTGCCTTTTTAGAATGTCCTTGGAGAGCTCGAAAGGTTTTAAATCCAGCTCCTGCGATGGATGGCTTATCATGGTGGCCTTCAGGATCCATATCCATAATGACAGCTTCAATTGAAATGCTTCCTGAGATGCTCTATCGCTGCAGCCAAAACGGTAAATTAAAACATCTTTCCATTTGCTGAAAACCCTGCAAAATCCACCAATATATTAGAAAAACCAGGTACAGGGGTGATGGACGGGGAGGCGTTGACGATAATGGCGGTGAGAACATAGCTTGAAGGATAATAACGTGCAGGGTGGCGGAGGAGACACGATGGGGACTTTGACAGACAGACGAGACGTCAGTTCTCTACGTAAAACAGTTGGAACGTGATGGCCGAATAAAAAAATGGAAACGAACAAACACACATAGATATATATACGGCAGGGGAGAAACGCCACGGACACACGAGAATACGACGCGTGGGTGTACGAGGATAGGTGGGAAGGTGACGTGGCTGCGGAGTCAACAAACAAAGGAGACTGCATTCTGGGCCGTCCGATCTTGAAGCCAAATCGACGGCTCAGAGACGCTGGGGGCGACGCGATGGTGGGCCACGGGACCCGACGGACACGGATTAACGCACAGGCATCTCTGGAGGATATCCGCCGTTGGATGGAGGTCAGCAGATCCAACGGCGCGGGTCGATTCCGCTGCCCGGCCATGGTACAATATTTAACGCGCGAAAAGTGGTTTTTAAGGCCCGTACTCTGGGACACGCGGCGCGTTTTCTATGGAATCGCTGGCCTTTGGTTTAAAACCGCTGACCCGTCCAAAGCTGTGCGGAATTAACTACCGGTTTTCGGGCGCGGGGACCACTATTACTATGTTGATTGCGGGCCGTAGATTTGACTAAAATCGAACGGTTGCAGGTGCGCCCGAAGCATTTATTGTTAAGCCTCCCTTTCCCTTCTGGCCTATGGTTTTACGCTCGGGTCATGTGGAAACCCAAAACATGGAGGGCTGAGATCTTTGGGGCTGGACCCGATAAGTTTCAAATGACGGGTTTTGACTTTTGCACAATGTATTTTTGGGCGAAAAAGGTGGCGACGGGTGTAAAGCATGGAGGTTTTTGGCCACGAAAGATATTTTGAACATATCCAAAGGGAACTGGTGATCAAAATCTAAATGAAGGGGGAAATATGCACAACAGGTTTAAAGGTTAATTGGATTTTCTTACCAATTTGAAATGATTTAAAATTTGTATTGCCTGGCATTGAAATCATTCTCAAGCCCTTAAAACTTGTTTATTTATTTATTTTCACTATATGATAAAAGTTTAAGTGTCCCAACCTTCTATGCCATAACCAACTCTCATCAAGTTTCCACAAAAAACACTTATCATTTCCCTCATTGAGTATGTACAAATTATTCAAAGTTCTCACAAACGTTTCTATTAGTTTGCCTCTGTTTGCAACCTTTATCTCACAACCTTTGGAGTGAAAAGTAACATAATATCCCCAGTCAAAAATCTTAATCACACTTAACAAAATGGGTTAGAGTCCATCCACAAATAGAACATCATTAGCATTGTCTCTTCAATTGTCCAAGCTAATTCTTCCTTTTCCATTTATCTTTCTTGGAGCATTATTACCAAAGGTAACACTACCCATCTTATCTTCTCTTAGTAACAATAATCTACTCTTATCACCAGTCATATGTTTGGAGAATCTTCTATCCACATACTAATGGCTACCTTGCTTACAAGCATATAATAAAATGCAACATTCTTCTTTCCTTTCTTCATTTTTCTTCTTGCGTGTCTTGGGTTCTTTTTGTTCTTGATAAATCTGAGGATATGATTTGGTTTTTTTGTTTCTACAATCAACTACATTATGCCCATATTTATGAAGGTTATAACTTTCAATAAAATAAAAAAATGGTGCAAAATAATTTTCGTCTATGCGATAATTTTTATATGGATTTACAAATTATCTATCTCTATTTCTTGTTGACTAGAAATATTCATTTCTTTTATTTATGATATAATTATTTATAATATAGGATATAAAATTTACAACCTTAAGACCAGAATTCATACATGAATAATAAAAACCATAGAAGATATTTTGGTACACGGGATAAATTTTCCTGTGAGGATATGATCTTTTGATTCTTTGATGGCTTTCTCTTTGAGGAGGATAAGGATTTTGTTAATTTCTCGCTTGATTTTTTTAGCTATTTGAATTGTTGGAGGTTTCCCTCCTTTATTACTGCTAATTTTTATCAATGTTTTCCTCAATTTTCTTTGATACCATTTTCTCTTCTTTGTTGTTGTTGTGGTTGATTGTTTTCATTTTCATGATTGTTATGTCCTTTGAGTGCTTCAAGGTAGTTGTTAGGTTATTTTCCTTTATCTTTATTGGTGCTTGTCTCTCCTTCATAAATGAGACCAATTTAAATGAAAGGATATCTCTTAACACTCAAGATTTCATTCAATTTTAGGATCCTTAAATAAACCTTAGATTATGGTTGACTAATCTTGGGTTTCAAATTATTTTCTAATGGAGACAACTTTTTCCTCTATCTTCTCACATTCCTTCTCTTTCTCTCCCAACTATTCCAAAAGAGTTTCTTTAATATTCTTGTTTTCCCCGAATTCCACCTTTAGAAGAATAGAAGATGAGTCTCTAGTTCCATCCCTTTCTTTTTCATACTTTTTCAACAACTCTTTCTACTTATTTTTTTTCTTCTTGAGCCCATGTATTTATTCCAAGGAACTGACTATTTCTCCGTTGAGATCTACTACAACTTATTCTTCATATAATTTACAATCATATTTTCCTTCATATTGTATTTATATAGCCATGAACATGAAACATGATCATAAGGTTGTTCATCCTTATCCTCTAAAGAGTTGTTGTCCTCTTGGGTATAAAAGCTCTTCTCCTTTAATTTTCTTTCCTACTTGAATATCCTATACTTGTCCTTTTATTTATTATCACATTAATTATTTTGTTTCTTATGTGGAAATTTTGATTAATAGTTACCAATGTTTCCACAATTGAAGCATCTAAAAGGAAACATACATTTGTATTTGTTGGACCCTCTCTTCAATCTTTTGACAAATTTGGATTTTTCTTCAATCCATAGTTTGAGACTTCTTGGTATTCTTTAGTCTTATTATCATCTTTGAATGCTTCTTCCCTTGATGTAGAGATACCGTTTTAATTCTAATTTCATAGGCAATAAATGTTCCATGTAGTTGACCCATTTTTAATTTGCTAAGGTATTGCTTCACCTTAATCGCTGATACTTTGGCATTGAGTATTTTAAGAAGAGATTTAAAAACTTTTTAACTAGTGTGGAATTCTTTGGAGTTTCATAGATACATCTTATAGGATTAACTATTTCATCTACACAAAGAAATAATTTAACTATGCCCTCATCGTCGTTCATCTTCAATGATTCAAATTACATTCTACAAACTTAGTCTATCCTTATTTACCTTTCTATCACCTTCATAAAATTTTTATAACCTATCCCACATCTCTTTGGATGTGTTGTAGTTCTTGACCTTAACAAATTTTTATTTAGAAAATCCACTTAGGATTTCATTCATTACTTTAGGATTATAATAAAACTCGAGCTTTTAATCTATATTAACTAAGACATCAAACTTTTCATAGAAATTCAACACTGCATCCAAAGAATATACACCAAGGGACATTAGGTAAGCTCTCATTCTTACCTTCCAAAAACACATAATTCATTTTAGTGAACAAAGGATATTTGTTGGTGAGGTTTCCATCTTGGTTGACCATATTTTAGATATAGATTGAACTTCCAATTGTAAGACTATTTTTGAAGGAACCTGATCTGATACTAATTGTTAGAACACAAAATAATATTGAGAGGGGGTGATGAATCAATATTACGTAAATTTTCCCTGGATGCAGGTGTCAGCCAGTGAGATCATAGGCTACAGGGCTACCATGTGGAGGGACACTTGGCTGCCCCACGTGACTGCACATGGAGACCAGCACAATGATAAATTCTACCATGAGGGAGTCTTAAACTTGACCTCCGCCACCTTCACTTTGACGTACTCGGCCTGCAGCACATTAAGGTCGCATGCCATGGCCATTAAGAAAGCCACCTCTGACTATTCACCCTCACTTTGGCCCTATCTCTTGCTCTCGATGCATTTTTCTGTTAATTCCCCTCTACCTCTGGCGCATGGTCCCCATTCAGCCAGCCTTAGCCTTCCCTTCGACGAAAATTCCTCTCCTATTCTTTCCATAGCTCCCTCCTGATCCTGCGCTTCTGCTCCTCATAAAATTATGCCTCGATGTCATAGAATAAGATGTAGAAGGGTAGGAGGGCATGGCCTCCCGTCCAGACCTACTTTGTCGCACTCCCTGGGCTGTGACTTGAATCTTTCGGTTAGCTGGGAAGAACATAACAAGTATTCCCTTGTCAATCTGATTTCCCAGCTATCCTTGCAGCTTCCTGTTCCTCCTCTGGCACCTTCTAGCTCTCGTAGTAAGAAGAGGCCGTGTAAATCAACCATTCCGCCTGAGCCTTCTTTCAACCCTCACAAGATTAAGGCTCTCCCAGTGTAAAGTGCCTCAAGCGGTAGCAAGGACACCAGTGGCAACACAAGGAACAGTGATGGTAGCAATTCATATTATGAGGAAAAAACAAGACGGAGCACTCTAGTCTGCAAGCTGCCTCCTCTGAGAAGCTCGACTCTCCCACGTCGCCACATCCCCAGAATTCATGCCACGCGCTGAGCAAGGAGAATGATGATGCGTTCTCTGTTTGCAATATTGAAGAAGATGATCCTACCTCCAGAAAAAAGAATGAATATTCTCCCTAGTTTCAATGTATTATTCCTCTCTAGTATGCTCATGTTTTGGAAATGTCTGCTATATGACTCTTGTTTATTTTTGGCTACTAAATCTGCTGGTTTTCCCGCAACGACAACAGTTTCACTATGGTTTTTGAGGACTGGTTTCCCCAGCCGGGGCAGTCCAATTTCTGTGGGAAAACTAATGAAACTCCCCTCTAGACTTGGCTTGCCAAACCCAGAGGAAGAGACCTGTTATTTTCTGTTCTATATGATATAATAGAAGTAGTCAAACTTAGAAAATAAAAATATTACGTAAATTTTAAAAATTATTTATCCATCCAAACAAATTCAATGAAAAGATAAAGTATCAATTTCATATAGCTTTGAAACTAGATGTTAATGTGGAAACCCATAATGGGAGAAAACCACAATACTTCTTGATTTTTAAGGTAAACAAAAGCACCAACTTTAGTTTACAACAAATTTTATAGGCACCACCATATAGGAGGCACACATCCCCTTTATTTGCAAGCAACTAATTGTTGGAAGCACCCACTTCCACTAGTTCCAGGAACCAACCTACTAAGGAAACAACCTCATAATATTTCCAGGAACCAACCTAAAGGAGAATATGATCCCTTGCTTTGCATGTAGCTACTTTCTTATTCACTTTGATTCCTTTTTTCATTAATTTTTAAACTTGGATTAGTGAGTTTTATTACACAAAGTCATACACACAAAATAGTTCAAATATTCTGATTAGAATATACTCACACACACACACAAGCACCATATTTTTTACCTATTTTTAAATATATATCCTACATAGATCAACACTAACAATTATGATATCAAAACTCCTCTCCATCTCATTCTTTTTACTAACTTCATTATTCTATCAATTTGCAGGGGTTACATCCACCGATCATAGATTCAGACAAAAACTTCTTATGTGATTCTCTTCTTATTTTATGGTTTTGGCATTTTATTTACCATGGATATCAACCCATGGTATTTACCCATGCAAATTCTTGGTAGAGTTTGTCAACAAATTTCTCCTTGTCAATATTTTAATTCATCAATGGAACCAAAATGCTTAAGATCATTTTCCTTTAAATCTTGTCCGAATAGAGATATTTTAGCCTCAAAGTGACATCCTATGGAAAAATAATAAAACAATACTTAAAATAATAAAATAATATTTATGAATTTTAGAAGGAATAGAAGAAAAGTATTTTTTCTAATTGTATTTTTGGGTTTTCTCCTTATAGTTTTACTCAAATTTCAAGTGTAGACACTTGTTGGATGTGTAATTGCATTCCACATCCAAAGAATACCAATTATGCATACATTTGAGATCATCCACATTGATAAAAATTGAAGATACATTAAAAAAATGTGTTGTACATGTTCTTTTAATGTATCTTCATTTTTTTTATCAATGTGAATCTTCTCAAAAGTATGCATAATAGGTACTCATTGGATGTGAAATTTAATTCCGCATCCAACAAGTGCCTACCATTGAAAATTGAGCAAACCTATAAGGAGATAAGCCAAAAATACAATTTAAAAAATATTTTTTTAATTATTTTTCCTCCAAACTTTTTACATTTGAGTACTCATTGGACATGGAATTTAATTTCGTATCCAGCAAGTGTCTACACTTGAAATTTGAGTGAACCAATAAGGAGATAAGTAAAAAATACAATTAAAAAAAGTAAATTTTCTTATTTTTCCTCTAAAATATTTACATGCACGTCTTTTTAACTTTAAAGGATTCTCATTGGTCTACCTATTATGACATGGGAATTACATGAAAATTCCATGGTCACTTATAAGCTCAAATTTCCTTTAATGCATATACCAACATGTTGGATTGTGGGCTAGTATATTGTTGTTGCCAAAACATGTTATCTAGGCATTTGTTTTGCAACCACACTTCATGGTTGGTAGACCCCATTTGCTTGGATATCCCTTTGAACCTTTCTTTAGTTCCAAGAGATTAAATCCTTGCACTTCATGAGCTAGGGCTAGGACCACAACCTTAATTGTATTTTCTAAGATATCCATGGTATAGTATTATTGTTAGGCTTCGACTTTTTTCACCCCCAATATCACTGGATGTTTGAATTATTTCCATAATAGAACGTCGACTAGAAAAACCTTTATTCTAATACATTTCTTGTATCTAGATCGAGGTTTATTGTGATGGTGCATGTTATGTGCACCTTCATATCCCTGTATACCTTAATGGAATTTTCCTTGGGAAACCAAAATAGAGAAAAAATCATAATTCTTTAACATTGTAAAGTATTACAAAACAACCTCCTGACGTTAACCTTGAGGACTCAAAGTCTACCACATTTAAACTTCAATAGCTAATGAGAACTTGTCATGCAATTCTCTTGCCACACCATATCTTTTATGTCTCTACAACATCATCTACCATGTCATATCTCTACCACCTGTCATGCCATGTGACCACCACATCATTGCTACCTGTCCCTCAAAAAGGGCCACTTAGCCACCCAAAAATGTCGAATCCACCTACCACGTTTCATGACCATAGAGTGCCATGTCATCATTCATTCCATGTCATTGCTACCTAGTGTGATCTAAGCTACAATCTAGATACCACTTATACTACCACCTGTCTCTCATGTGTTTACATTTCATACTAGGGTTTACATATTGTTTGGTCATAGGAATTCATATATAGGCCATTACTTAAATGGTTTCATTGGGAAACCTCGTATACTTGGATGCTTGGATACCCTCTTGGTAGACATTGTTCATCAAATACCAGATTTATCTAGATAATTGAGCATCTGCCCATTAGGGATACCATTTGAACAAGAACGCTTTACATGTATTAGACCCCAGATGACTAGATATTGTATTAAATTTCTTAATCACAAGTATTATATTATTTAAGAAGGTTAATTATGATTAAATACTAATCAAGGAAATATAGTATCCAAATTCTTTCACTGAGTATTACATGTTAAAACTCTCACACCCTAAATGCATAGATAAACAACTTTGAATGACTTTAAAATCCATCTTCACTAACCAAATTATGGTTATAACCAAAGCCCATGGGAATTTTTGTGTTTGGTTTCATTCCCCCAAGTTTAGAGTTTGGACCCTTTGCTTTGTGCACTTGATACAAACCTTGATCACTCCTCATAAATCACGATTTCACTCTTTTTCACATGAATGAAATTGTAGCATTGACCATACTTCCTTTGACATGAATGACAACATATTGGTCAACAATATTCCCTTGTAAATTACATAATTTTTCTACTATGGTAAGCCAAATGTACTAAAAAATGAAAAGTCCCAATGTGGTTGTTTCTAGTTTCCATGGTTTGACTTTGAGATGATTATCATTGAAAAGAAAAAAACTATTTTGTTTGATGTCTTTCTTTCCCAGTTGTTGATTATGCCATGCCTTTCGATGTTAATTTTGAATGTCTTAGTGATGGATCATAATCATTGTTTCTTATTATAGTTTATGAAACTAGTGGAGAAATTACTTCTTATATATTTCTAAATCATAACCAAATACAAGTGCTACCCTTCCGACATTTATGCATAAATATAGAGGAACTATTGTTTCTTGGCTATGTACTAATAAGGGTAGAATTTACCTTATTTGTGAAAATGATCTGACAAATTTGAATATATATATTAGAAATGGTAAACAAGGGTTTACCAAATATAAAGGAAATTCATCTTTCTAAAAGTTAAACCCATTCAATGGAAACTATCACATCGTTTTACCTTTATCTAATAATATTTATGCAATGTCAACCATGAAAGGCCTTCCTTAAGGATCTTCCAAATTGTAAAATCTATTGGATAATGTTCTAATATGGGGCCATTGTTAGCTTCATCCATGATACTTTCTAATTTATGTTCCAATCTGTATCTTCCTAATATGTTATGAGTTCCAAGCACGTGTAGATATTCATTCACAAGAGTGAATGGAGCCATTTTTAATGTGAGAACCTTGTTTTTATTTTCATGTAGATTATTAAGGGATTTATACTCCAAAATTTAAATTATCTTGTAAATCCATGGGGTGGACTTGACCCAAAATAGATAGGAATTTGATAGTTCATTCTTGATTCCCATTAGATTCTCACCATTTTCTAGTTGATATAGTTGGTCGAGTTCAACATTCTTTTAACCTCATTGGATGACTATGTCAAATTCAAATTGATAAAATAATAATACCATTGACATATTTGTTATTTATTTATTGGTTTATCGACCAAATATTCTAAGGCGTGACGATCAATGAAAATTGTAAAAGATTTTTCCAATAAATAATGTTTAAAATTCTGTAGAGAAAATATCATTGTTAGACCTCTTGATTCTGTTATTGAGTAACTGCATTTCTTTTAATTATTTCTTTTTACTTACATAATAATATGGATGAGATATCATGTCTTCATATAGTTTTAGTATATATATAATGACAATGTTGGATGTATTGACATGAACATAACATTTTTGTTCGTCGTATAGAAATCTTAAGATGGGTGCTTTCACTAGCTTCCTTTTTACTAAATGAAATGGTTGAATACATTCTTGGCTACATATAAATCCAAATATTTTTGAAGAAGCTCGTCTTATAGAAAAGTAATGTTAGATTTATCTTTTATAAATTTGTAATAGTATTTTTTATGCCCAAGAAATATGTTAATGTAATTGTTATTTCCAATATATTTAAATCAAATATTACTTTGATTTTAGCCATGTCTACTTTGATTCTTCTATCCTTGCATATGGTATGACCTATTAGTATAATCATGAGAGCGACAAAGAATTTTTTTTAATAAGTAGGGAAATGTGGATCTATCAACACTTAGCTAGAAGAATCCTTTGAAATTAATTATTGTCTTTCATAACATTCGAAATATTCTAACCATTGAGATAGATATACAATATTTTATAAATACATATTCTAACCATTGAGATAGATATACAATATTTTATAAATACATTTTTTAAATTATTTGATCACAATTCAAGAAAAGAATTGATAATACATTATTCAGATATAAAGACTTCACTCATTATGCAAAATAAATAAATTCAAAGATAATAATTAAATTTATTAATCCTATATACTAATTACTACTTGTTTGTACCCATAAACATCGTTGGTAAAGAAGTGGCATAAATTTCCTATTAGTGAACAATGTTAGGAATGCATAGCTTTCTTTTGTTTTTTTCAAAACTAAAAATTTAATGCAAATCCTTAACATTTTTGGGCCATGCTTATTTGGGTGCACAACCATATGAAATCGTCTTTCTGATTTATCTATTGTGTAGATTATGCTTCCTACTAAAAATCTCCCAATTTTGTTTTTAAAAATGGATTTATACTTGTGGATAAATTTATAGCATCTTTTTATAATATACTTTGCTCACAAAACGAGGCCAATTTTCTTCTCCCCCATCTCTTTAATAGGTTCTTCAAATTACTCATAAACATAGGTGAATAGATCTTAATATTCTTGAAGTGATTCAACTATTTGTACCTTTTGTTTGTTTATTCAATAATCATCTACATGAGCCTTATTTTGTTGATTATTCATAAATATGTTGAACTCCATTCTTTTTAATTCTACATTCATCCATCTTGGGGTTTGTATTCTTGCAAATATTCCCTGAAGGAAAAATATTCCGTAATGACAAGCTAGGTTTCATGCATTTATAATTCTAAGAAATATTTTTTTTTCTAGTAGCCTTGAATATCTTCTATTGGGTGTATAACAGATTGAAAATTATTCTTTTTTTTTTACATTCAACCAAGTAAAATGATCGTTTATAGGCATGGTGTTTCCCAATGAATTCGATCTAGACATGTACTAACCAAATATACTTTTTTTATAATGAGAAATTCAAACTTTCCATGCTAAGTAGTGAAATTATTTGCATTGTTATATCAAATTTACTCACATACTTGAAAAAACATACTAGTATAGAGATTTTTTTTTTAAATTGTGTATACTCTCCATGATCTCAAGAACTAAAGAAAAAAACTTGCAAATAGATCATCATAGAAAACATAATATAAAGTGAAAAACATATAAAAACTATTGGAAATTAAGCAACTAGTATGAAGGTATGACATGCCACCTTTCATTCTACAGGGTTCTCTCTAGACCTGGCAGCTGGGGCTCTCCATCTATGTCAGATGTGGAGGGATCCATGCTTGTTATTATTTTGGCAAGAAGCTTGATTTTTGTACTGATGTTGTCCATTTTCTCCATTATCTCATCCATACAGATGATGAATTCCTAATGAGTGCCATCCCTATATGTAAGGCCTATTTCCATTAGAGACTTAGTATGCAAGTATAGGTCGATAGTTTGCATATAGGTGGAAGCTCTAGCTCAGGTATAATTCACAGTGTCTAGGATATAGTATTTCGTTTCCTAGGCAAAATGTGTGTCGGGAATGTACCTCTAGTATTTTATTCTTCTTCCACATTAGATATCTCTTTACATAGCTTTAGGGATGATATCCTTGTACCTTTCCATGGCTTATCCAGTAGAAAACTACGCATAGGTGCCCAAAAGTGAGGGGGGAATGAATTTTGGAGAGGAAGCGGGACCACATCATATCCTTTAAACCTCGATGAGTAGCACCTACTATGCGATGTCTGGCCATGCTAGGATTAGGTTAAGCTATAGAGAAAGTAAGAGGGGAGGGAAATTAGCATAGGATCATACCTCTTAGATAAATAAAACTCGGCATGGGGAGAGAAGAAAAGTTTCCAATCAAACCCACAAAGGAAAAAGAAGTAGAAGAGATAAAATAAATATAATTGAGGAAAAATTTTAGGGCACAAGAACAAAGAGACCAAACTTGAATATGTTGGTAACACTGTGAGGGATCAAACACAATAGAAAAACTAGGCTGGAGCAGTCGATATGCACAACTAATGTCAGTTCCTTTGGCCTACTTCACTTAATGAATTAGATTTTTCATACCAATGATGCATGCATTATTCTCCTCTTGCCATGGTTGACTCGTTATATGGTGTTGAATTTGCTCCCTGCTCACTATGTGGCCGCCTTCTTACCAATTCTCTACATAATTTTCTTGTTGCTCCAAAAAGGTGAGCTTACATGAATAAATTTGAAGCATTATTATGATTAGTTGAACAAAGTTGAAATATGTTATTTTATTTATATTTCCTTGGGAAAGACGAGAGCATGAATTCATTTTTACCTAGGCATGTGTTGACCGCAACATTTTCTAAAATGATTGATTGGAACTGTAACTTTCATGGCCTTGTCCATATTGTAGCTATCATCATGTCCTAAGAGCATATCGTCTTCGTGGTACAATATTATAATTAAATGTGATGGGTATTTACAATATTTTATTTATTTAATCATGACCATTTTAAAATCTACAAATTAATAATAGCATTCCATTAATTTTTAAATAGTCAATTTGATGGGTATGTATGCACGTAACTCTAATATATGACATATGATAAATTTCAAATAGGATTGTAGAAGATAAAATAAGGCACATATCGTTTTAGCTGATAATTCAAGATAATTATCAAACTATGTGGCTCCCTCAATACTAAGACTCCAAGAAGATACTCGTCTTATAGTGTTGAGCCTGCATGATAAATGACCCCAAGATGACGCTTCCCCCATAGCGTTGAGACTCTAAGATAAGCATAAAATAACCCACAATGGGTTTTTATATGTGTTATAAAAGCCCCATCTCCATATACACTTACATCATGCAATAATATGCGTTAGAAAAACCCTATCTCAACTCACATCATGCAATACTGCATTGTGCACCCATAATCATAAAACCTAAGTATCCAAGCTTAAGGAATTACTCACTTGGCAATTCCAAACCCATGGATCATTAGTATGCTATATAAAACACTAATCATGGGATAAATTAATCAAATTAAATGGATTTTAGTTCTCCAATAAAAAATAATATAGCCAAATTTCTTATTTCTTTAGGTGAAATAATTGTGTTCTTTTTAATTTTAAAAGTAATTATGCTAATTTTAAAAGTAATTATGCATTTTTTTTTAGCATTGGTATGTTGGTAATTAAATATATTATTTCTATTCAAAACAAATTAGAGTTAATATATTTTACTAAAATAATTGAGAACATTTGGAAAATAGTTTATTTGAGTTGTAAAAGTTTTGAAATTATATGACATATTTATATTTCTAATTTTAATTAATTTAACCAAATTTTATTATCAAATTATAATTAAAAAATATTCAAAAAAAACATAATGTAAAATTTATAAGCATAACGTGAAATTTATATTAAAAATCTATCTTAAATGAGGATCACATCAAACATTTTTTCACTTTAAAATAGGTTTGTATTTCAAGATTTTTGATCCCCCATAACTCTTGATAGATCTAAATTTAAAATGGATCTAAACTAGTTTAATTATATATATATATATATATATATATATATAATTTAAACAAATAATGTTACCACATCACTAGTAAAGTGAGCTGAAAAAGAGTCTCTTAGCATAATTGCTTTATCTATATAATCAAGACTCCAAAAATGTATTATATATAATCTGAAAATGATCCCTAAATAATGAACATGGTTTTATTGTCTAGGTGGTTAAAAACATAAATGTTAATTATTTAATGGATGGTAAGTACTAAAAAGTACTCATTATAGTTGATAGGTAGAACCAATTATCTTGAATCCGGCATAGGATGGTTGCAATATGAACCACACTATCAATACAAGGCAGTGATATGATATTCCTCCAAGTTTAATAATTAGTCGTAACTTAAAATCTCCCTTGATTCATATTATGTCTTAGCCGTAAAGAAAACAACGAAGGTTCCCGTGGGGACATAAAGAAGGAAAAAACAAGAGCCTTAGATTTATGCATGACTTTCCCCGAAGAATGGTGATATCCCTCCCGAAAGACTATAATGGTATTGCACTGTATAGGGTTTAGATAGATATATGCCATATAGCATTCCTCCTTTCAAGCCCCAGACCGAGCCCGTAGAGCGAATAAATAATACAGCACCTGAGGAATCATGTAAAAAAAAGGTTGAACTGGGACAAGTCTTAGATATGGTAACCTAAACAGTTCATTCAATGCTTGGGCGGATGAATATAGGTGAGTTAGAAACCGCAAAAACATGAATTACTTAGAAACCGCTCACGCAAATGCCAATATCATCAGTTTCTATCTTGCCTGTATTCATTCACCGAAGTAAGTAACTGGGGCCTTTGTTGAGAGTTTCAAGTCCATTAAGATCAAAATTCCTCAAACGCAGTCCCAATGTAGCAGATTGAAAACCCTCCTTCCACTCAAAATTTTCTGAAGCTTTGCGACACACAACTTGTTTTCCTAAAACCCTCATGCAGAAGATGAATGAAAAAGAAAATGACATAAAAAAATAGAACATAAATCAATTATATAAGCAAGCCTATCACAAACCTATCAAGTGTCACTAGGGAAAATAGTTGAGGATGGTTTTCTTCATCAAAATGATCAAGATCAAATTTTACAGAGTATTTAGGCCCTACTAGAGAGAAAAAACATGCTAAAAAAATCTAACCAGCTAAAAACTGTTGAAATTTCTGAATATTCCAAACACATAGAGGAAGCAGAGTTCCTCAACTAAACACAGATATTTAATAAAAAAAATGTGGATAGAGATGGATGGAGCGAAAATATTTTCATTTAAACAAAACACTTTTACAAAATGAAAATTTCTTCAGAACTACTCTGTTCTGGATTACATTCAAAATTACTCCTTTTGACTACTACAAACACAATGCTTCTTGCTCTCTATCTTTTTCTCACATAGTCCTCTAACTGTGTTAAACACTCTATCTTCTACCTTTGGGAATTCAATTCATTACTTCAGTTTTCACGTTTCGTTACAATATTTATATATATATTGTAAATATAATATATTTATAATATATATTATAAAATATTTATAACCTAAGTTTAAAACTAAAATGTACCGCGACATTTAACAAAACTATATCAAAATACATTAAAAATTACACCAAGGTTCTAAAACATCATACATTGAGGCGCATAAAACATAATACATTAAAACTTTAACCAAGGTTAAAACTTTATGAAACGTTTTTCGCGGATTTCAAAAGACATTATGCAAAACGATTAAATGATTCATCGCATCCATTTTGATGCCTGCTGACTGGACTTCAAATGGTGCAAATGGGATCCTATTGGTCGATGACATGGTGACTTGGCAGATTTCAAAAACTTTATACAAAGCCTTTAATTGCTTATCACATCCATTTTAGGATGGGCTAACATCGGCATCAATCTATGTGATACGCATATGATTGGCCGATGGGCATTAACGTGGAGTGGCGTGGGGACTGCTTATCACGTGGTTTGGAGAGTTAATGACGGGGCTTTGGAGGGTTGTGATAGACCGTTGATTGGTCGATAGGTAGTCTACGTGGAGTGGTAAGCTCCACTCAAGATGACGGGGGGTCATTTAAATCAAAAACAAATGTGCGGTAGGTGTATTGGTTGGTGGAGTTTTTAATGGCGGCATGGTATGGTTTGAATGCGGGATGGCGTGGTCAAACCATGGTTCTTCATTGCATACATAGGCTACAGCCATAAAGAAAATTTGGTTTTGCAGGTGTTTTTATGACAGGGCTTCAATGCATGGAAGAGTGTAAACAAAGAACAAAATTTGTTGCTCATGTTGTCCTCCACAATTCACATAAAAAAATTAACTCTTGTCCTTATTCTGCTTCTGGTGCAATTGGAATTAATTTCCAACACTCACCCTTAATTATAACTATTTTTCTCTTCCATACCCATACATTTTCTTAATTAATTAAAACTTTTCTGCCCCAATGGTTTTGTTAATATATCAGCAAATTTCTCTTTTGTTCTGCAATGTTGCAAAACAATTTCTCCATTGCTCACTAACTCTCTGATGTAGTGATACTTTGCATCAATGTGTTTCGTTTTATTATGAAACACTTAATTCTTGGATAAATCTATAGCTAAGCTATTATCACAATAAACTGTTGTGCCTTTTACTTGTTCATGACACAAACTTCTCAACATTCTCCTCATCCAAACTGCTTGACATGTTGTTGCTGTAGCTGCCACATACTTTGCCTCTGTTGTTGACAAAGCCACAATTGGATGTTTCTTAGAAGCCCATGAGATGGCTCCTAATCCCATATGAAAAACATATCCAGAGGTGCTTTTCCTGTCATCTATACTTCCAGCCCAATCACTGTCAGTATGTCTAATCAATTCAAAATTTTCTGAAGTGGTGTATAAAATTCCATACCTCTTTGTTCCCTTCACATACGTCATAATTATTTTTTCTTCTTGCCAATGCACCTCCTTTGGCCTTTCCATAAATCTGGAAATTAAACTTACAACATGCATAATATCAAGCCTAGTTGCAGTCAAATACATAAGGCTGCCAACTATGCTCTTATATAAACTTGGATCAAAATCCTTGTTGTTGTCTCCTTTGCTCAATTTTAGTCCCATAACTATAGGAGTAATTGTTGTCTTGCAATCCTGCATGTTAAATCTTTCCAAAACCTCTTTAACATACTTTTCTTGAGAAATAAAAATTTTATTTTCATTTTGCTCTACTTCTATTCCTAAGAAGTATCTCAGCAATCACATATCAGTCATCTCAAATTCATCCTTCATGATTGCTTTAAAATTCTCAATGAGATAAGCATCATTACCTATAAATATAACATCATCAACATACAAAACAACAATGATCATCTTACCATCCTTTTCTTTGGTGTATAATGTGGGTTCTCCTTCACATTTCTCGACCCCATTTTCTCGTAGATAGGCATCTATCCTATTGTACCATGCTCTTGGTGCTTGTTTTAGCCCATATAGAGCTTTCTTCAATTTGAATACCTTGTGCTCTTGGCCTTCTTTCTCATAGCCTAGAGGTTGTTCAACATAAAACTCTTCCATCAATACACCATTTAGGAATGCTGATTTCACATCCATTTGGTAAACTTTACACTTATGTTATGCTGCTATGGAAAACACTGCTCTTACTGTTTCCATTCTTGCAACCTGTTATCACTATAAAAAAATCTCTTAAACTTGGTTAGTTACATTTTCTCCTAAGTCCTAGTGTTAGATAGGGTTAGAGTCATTTTGATATTTTTTCAAGGTCTAGATCATGGTTAAAGGTCTCATACTATCATTAAACATTGTTTATTAACCTCACTTTACTCTTCACAAGTCTCATGCCACGTTTTAAAACCCATTTGTAAAGTATGTTTCGAAAATTTGATTGAATAAGCCCAGAAACCACGTTTTCGTAGCGCGCATAGTGTAAAAAGTCCATTTTGTGCTACGAAAACACTGGTGAATTTGTAGTGCAAAAAAAAAAAAAAATCACACCATGCGCTACAAAATCGGGAATTCGCAAATTGTCTCTAAGTTGTCACATCTGTCAAACACAGTTAAATTTTCCATCATTGGGTGTCCTTCATGAGTTGTCCTCCACGCATACAACCATTATTTGTCATCATTATAGGTCATTTGTCATAAATTATAGGTCAGTCATTATTGGTCCTTTAAAATTTCAAACAGTTGGCCATTTTCATTTGTATCATGCAAGAAAACACTACATGCATTCTTAAGTGTTGAAAGAAAGAATTCGTGGTGAGATTCCTAGTTATCAAGCGAGGCAGAACTGATTCAAATTCAGGTTATATTATCCATTACTGTGAAACCTGAGTTCTTATCAAATGAGGCTGTTAAATTTTCAAGCGAGGCAGAACTGAATAAAATCAAGCGAGGCTATTCCATTCAAATACAGGTTATACCAGTGTTTTCAAATCTTGCTAATTTAAGTGAGTTTGATATTCATTTGTGTGGAAACAAAATTGTCATCAAGCGAGGCAGAGTTCTTATCAAGCGAGGTTGAATTCGATTCCTGAGTGAAACATTTTATTCAATAGGAGACTCAGATTGTTAATTTGCTGAAGAAAAAGGGTCTTCAAGGTTCAAAAGGAAAAAAGCAGCTATGAAGAGGTAAAGAATAAACTTAGGCTTGCAAATAATGAAATTGAGAAATTGAAGAAAAGAGAAAGAATATATGTTGAAGAAAAAGTCAAGTTTGAAAGGATGAAAGGGCTGTGGGAGCTTGAGAAAAGTCCAAATCCTGAACTAATTGACAGTCAAGCTTAGTTTTTCATCTGGACCCTACCTGCAATCAAGGAAGCCAAGTTAATTAGGATGGTTAACATAAAACTGAGGGCTAATAACAGAAGGCTCAAGAGGAAAATTGAAGATTTAGAGATACAGTTAAATCAGTTTGGAGGTGAGCTACAGCCTAAACAGTAAGTTTCGTCTTTGAAATAAACTTTGAAGGTTATATAGTAATGCTCCATTTTTTAAACTGCTCAAGGTTGATGGCTATTGTTATATGAATGGATCTACACCTGAAGACTAAGTTTTAAAGGTTTCTGACATGAAATTTTGAGGAAAAAACTGAGAAATATGAAGACTCAGCAGTTTCATAGCACGCTATGAAACTGCTAAAGCAGACTCAGTAGTTTCGTAGCGCGCTACGAAACTGTTGTAGGATGCAGTTTTGTGAATTTTTGTAAATTTCAAAGAATAAATGGTTCAGTTTTGAAGCCTTGATGCTGATGGGGGATATATATTGAATATCAATGAATATTCAAAGGGTTTTGGCACATTTAATTGGAGTCTAAAGCATGTTTTTCAAAAGAAAGGTCTGGGCTACGAAAACACAGACAGTTTCGTAGCGCAACACTATGGAAATTTCCACATCATTTTTGAAAAGTTGACATATACACAGATGGAAGGTCAAATCTATATGAAGACTTTAAGACGTTTGGCACGTGTTTTGAGTTCAAATTATGCAGCAAATGGTTCAAATTGGTATTAATGAAACACTCAGCTACTATACAGGAAGCACTATCCTATTTTACAGGGATAGATAAGGAAGAGATAAAGGGGGCCTAACAGCAAGAAGATAGACATGATCATGGTCGAAGCCTAGAAGATGCAGCTATCAAGTGTTGTTTTCAGTATTTAGATAAGGATGTTATGTTTTAATAAATGATGTTTTAGTCCTAATTGTATTAGGAGTCTAAACAGACAGTTTAACTGTCAGTTGTAAATGCAATTTGTTTTATGAAAAGTGTTAGGTGTCAAATTTCGAATTATCCTCAACGGATTGGAGAGAATCCTAAGATGTAATGAATACTCTATAAAAGGGAGGAAATCGAATAGCATAGGGTTGAAGAATTTTTTGGTAAATTGCTGCTTTATGCTGTGAAGGAACTGTGATATATACAGAAGTAGTTTAACTTTTCTGAAGATGTGATTCTTAGTGTACTTCAATGAGCTTTATCTTCTATCTTGTGTTTTACTTCCATAGTTTGATGCTTATTACTCAGAATTCATGGGAACATGCTCTGACTTACTTTAAGTGTTAATTTATGGTGAATTGAGTTCTTAGGTCCTATATGTGGATGGTTTATTCAATGTTTGATACTTATTACTCAGAATTCATGGTCATTCATGTTCTGACTTGCTTTAAGTGCTAATCTTGGGTAAATCTCTGTTAAATACTTTCCTTTCACTATCTTAAGGTATCATGACTCAGAATTCATGCACACATTCTCTAATTTCCTTTGAACCTAAAGATAGTGAGACTTTCTTGAATGTGTCATCCTTTCATTGAAGTATATAAAAGCCTCAGTTTTGTAAGAAGAGCTATTTTGTTATCTTATCCCTATCACTAACTCCATAGCCCAATGGTAGCTTGTCTTCATCTTTCAACCTGAAAACATACAAAACCACAAACCATAGAGTTAGCCATCTATCTTTAAACAAAATCATTAACCCTTGAGAGAGCCCTCTCAGGCTGAGGAGGCTAAGCCTCAACTAAAAAGTTGGTTTGAAATATTTACACTAAGGTAGTCTGATCAACAGCCTATCAGGGTCCTATTTTGGTGATAACACAACCAGTGCAAAATTTTCCTCCTAATCTCTTCCTTATTGCTGCTTGTAGCCTTTGACAACAAGTCTCGCCTTGTGCCTTTCAATCTTACCTTTAGTATTTATCTTGGTTTTATAAACCCATTTTACTTCGATTACTTATTTTCCTTTTGGGAGATCAAATAATTCCCATGTCTTATTTTTCTCTATGCCATTTATTTCTTCATCCATAACATCTATAAATTTCTTATCTTTTATTGATTCTTCAAAATGGATAGGATCTTCTACATGAAAATATAATGCAAACAAAGAGTTCATACCTTATTATTGCTCATAAATTTCATTCAGAGTTCTAAATCTGGTTCCTCTTTCACTTGCTGAACTTGTGCTTGTAGAAGCACTCAAATCTACTCCTTGTGATGTGCTTGAAGAAGCATTATCATCACTTCTCAAGGGTGTTATCATACCTTCTTGTGGTGTCCCTTGCTATCCTTGTGTCGATGGAGGTGGTTCTGCTAATGAGGGATGTCTTTCAGACATTTCTTCCTCATCTTCATCATGAGACAAACACCCTTTTACATTCACTATTTTCTCAATGCTTCCATCCCAAGCTTCTTCCTCAATGAACTGCACATCTCTGGTTATCATAAATTTCTTGTTAGATTGGTGATACCATATGTACTCTTTTGCTTCATCATTGTAACCAAAAAATATGCACTTCTCCCCCTTACTGTCCAACTTCTTCCTTAGCTAATCTGGAATGTGTGCATAAGCCACACAACCAAAAACTCTCTGTTAGGTCCCTATATTACTATTATAGTCCCTTATTGTTGTTATTGTAACCCCATTATTGTTATTATTGTACCCCTGTAACCCAATATTGTTATTATTGTGCCCTTAAATTATTATTGTTAGGTCGGCTGGGATTACATTGTGGCCCCACTAAGATTACATTATGGGCCCATGGACTCCTATATATAGAAAGGAGGTTTTGTAATTTTTATCATCCAAGAATTGTTCATTCATGTAATGTATTGGAGGTTGACCCATCGAAGTGACTTATTTCTAAGGCGTTGATATCTCTTTTCTTCTATTTTTGGAGTTTGTTTCCCAACATTTGGTATCAGAGCTTTGGATTCGAGGGTTTCCCTGCTCCAAACAGGTCATTGTGGAATTTTCGCTATAAATTTTTTTCTACAAAGGTTCAGAAGCAGAAATTTTTAGAGTGCAAAGCTAAAATCCTGAGGAACATCACGCAAAATTTTAGATCTTGGTTCACAATATTTTTGGAGATATGATCTATGGAAGTTATTTATTTTTGCAGGCTCCTGAATTTCACTTAAAAATTTCATCGCAGAATGTTCACTATAAAGTTTTTTCAACGAAGGTTCAGAAGCTGAAATGTTTAGAGCACGAAACTAAAATCCTAAGAAACATCGTCGCAAAATTTTAGAGCTTGGTTCGCAATATTTTTGGAGATATGATCTGTGGAAGTTAGGTCTTTTTCAGGCTCCTGAATTTCATCTCAAAGAGGTGATTGTGGGAGAATCTTCATAATTCTCTCTCTGAGCATCAGATTGGAATTCTGTAAAAAGTGACTGAAACTACACAGACTATAGTTTTCTGTCTGTAAATTTTAGAGCCAAAGGAGAAAACAGTGACACGTGGCAAGCCATACAAGTTCGCTCTACTGAACCAGTCCATAATTAGGTCATTGTGGGAGATTGGAAATAACTTTGTCTTGAGTAATCCAAATCAAGTCAGACCTATGGAAATTGAAATAATATTTAGGGTGCTACGTGTGGGACAAATTTTAGATATTTAAGATCCGAAATCACATAGATAATTTATTTCAATATCGAGCTCCTCAAAATCAAGAAAAAGGTGTGTATTTTTTTTTTCAAATTGCATAAGTCTTGTTTGAAAAATCAGTTTTAAGTGATTCCAAAGGCCTATTGAGCATACATATCAGCATTGGGTTCTAAAATTCGTCCTAAAAAGAATTCAACACCCATTAATCCCTCAGAGTACTCTACTATGACTCATGAAGATGAATAATTGCAACATGATATTTCAAAATTACAAGAGCATGTGCACCAAAATTCACTATCGCAAAGAGCAACAAAAAATGAAATCGATGTTTTAAAGAAAAGCATGGAAGCTAAGATGGATGGTTTGAATAAAGGCATGGAAGCTACAATGGATGGTTTGAAGAATGGTATGGAAGATAAAATGGATGGTATGGAAGAAAAAATGGAAGGTTTGAAGGAAGACATGGAAGGTTTGAAGGAAGTTTTGTCAAAGTTGATACAAGAAATGATTCCTAATGGAAAAAAGATAGTAGATTAAAATCATGATGAGAACAAAATAAATGTTAATCGTGATTTCATAAACTCTACTGTTGGATTAAAGAACCACCATATTCCAAATATGGATATGAGGAAGTTTGATGGCAAGGATCCCGTAACATCGATACTATAGATGGAGCAATTTTTTGATCTCAATAATGTGAAAAACACACAAAAGGTACGCATTGCAACTTTACATTTAGAACATAATACATTTGTATCGTATCGATGGCTTTGCTCCCATAAAGAAATTGTCACTTGGTCAATTTTTACGAAGGAAATGATAGCAAATTATGAGGATACAAAAAGCAACACCTTCTTTAGCCAATTAATAAATCTCAAACAAAACGGTTTAGTGGCGGAGCACATTTAGGACTTCCAAAAATTGAATATAAGGGTAACTGATATTCCAGAGGAACACAGAATTGATCTCTTCATAGGTACTTTAAAGGATAACATCCAACGTGAAGTTCGTGTTTTGGAACCTGATTCATTGGAGAAGGCATATAGATTGGCAAGAAAAATTGAATTTAAAATTATGTCGACAAGGAAGCCTACCACTCACTTCTACAAAGATGGAAGTGTTGCTACTCCTAGATTTCCACAACCTACAAGGTTGACACCACAACAATTGGAAGAAAAAAGAGCAAAAGGGCTTTTCTACAGTTGTGATAGCAAATACACTAAAGGTCATAAGTGTGCTGAGAAGAAATTATTTTACATATATTGTGAAGAGGAAGAAGAAAATGAACAAGAAGAGGATATACAGCAGGAACCAGCCCTAGAAGAGGAAAAAATGAGTCTGACCATATCGTGTAATGCATTGGTAGGAATTAACACTCCTCAAAATCTCAAGATAGAAGGACATATCAAGAAGAAAAAGGTAATAATGTCGATTGATTCAGGTAGCACCCATAATTTTATTCATTGTAAGGTAGCCAAGGAATTGAATTGTTTTCTATACCCAGCACCAGAATGTCAAGTGATGGTTGCAAATGGAGGAACTATAAATTTCTCTAGAAAATGCCATAATATCAAGCTAACCATGGGGGAATATGTATTGAATAGTCCAATTCTTTCCATTCCTATGGGAGGTGCTGATGTTGTACTATGAGTACAATGGTTACAATCTTTGGGGATGGTAGCTTTTAATTTTCAAGAACTTTTCTTGAAATTTTTTTCAGAAGGAAAGGAAGTTGAATTACGAGGTATTGCAGGGAAGCCAGGAAGGATAATAAGCTCTAATTTCATGACAAAGATTCTAAAGAAAGAACAACGAGGCGTAATCGCACAATTATGCTCACTAGAAGTTCCAACATCAAAATCATCTATTCCTGCAGATCTCCAACAAGTATTGGACAATCATTCCAAGGTGTTTGAAACTCCCAAAGGACTCCCACCTATTCGTGATCATGATCATGCTATTCATTTGATTCCAGGAAGTGTTTCTCCAAACATCAGGCCTTATAGATATCCTTACTTCCAAAAGAGCGAAATTGAACGTATGATTGCAGAAATGTTAGAGGCAAGTATAATTCAACCTAGTCAAAGTTCTTTCTCTGCTCCTGTAGTATTGGTACACAAGAAGGATGGATCATGGTGAATGTGTCCGGATTATAGGGAGCTCAATAAGCTCAACATTAAAGATAAATTTCCCATTCCTGTGATTGATGAATTATTGGATGAATTACATGGAGAAATTTATTTTACCAAGTTGGATCTTCGTTCAGGATATCATCAAATTAGAATGAAGACTGAAGATATTCCAAAAACAACATTTTGAACTTATGAGGGTCATTATGAACTTTTGGCCATGCCTTTTATCCTTACGAATGCACCTTCTGCATTTCAAGGGTTGTTGAATTCCATTTTCAAACTCTTCCTTAGAAAATTTGTGCTATTATTTTTTGATGATATACTAATCTACAGCAGGTCTTGGAAGGATCATGTTCAACATGTTGACAGGGTTCTCAAACTAGTGCAGGAGAAACGATTATATGCAAAAACATCCAAATGTTTCTTTAGAGTACAAGAGGTGGAATATCTGGGTCATATTGTATCTCATGAGGCTGTTAAGGTAGACCCTAACAAAATTAAAGCAATTAAGGAATCGAAATTCCCCACATCCATAAAGCAGTTGCAAGGATTTCTCGGGTTAACAAGGTGTTATTGCAAGTTTGTTAAGAATTATGGGAGAATAGCAGCACTTCTAACAACATTATTGAAGAAAGATGCATTTTCGTGGACTCCTGAAGCAACTAAGGCCTTTGAACATCTTAAAGAGGCAATGTGCCTAGCACCGGTCTTAGCTACGCCAAATTTCACAAAAATCTTTATTGTGGAATGTGATGCCTCAGGAAATGGAATTGGTGTTGTTTTAATGCAAGAAGGAAGACCCATTGCTTTTTAAAGTCATCCAATCTAAGGAAATTATTTACAGAAACCTATTTATGAGAAGGAAATGTTAGCAATATTGCATGCACTAAAGAAATGGTGAACTTACCCAATGGGAAGACACTTCAAGGTAAAAACTGATCATGATAGTCTTAAACACTTTTTGGAACAAAGAATATCTTTAGAAGAGGAGCGAAAATGGGTCACAAAGATGTTGGGTTATGATTTTGAAATAATCTACAAAAAAGGGAAGCTAATTGTTGTTGCATATGCACTCTCAAGAAAGAATGAAGAGGTAGAAGCATTTCTTTGTGCCATTTCTATTATCCAACCAGATTGGATAACCGAGGCAAGAGATGAATGGAAGAAGGATGAAGAAGTGTGTACACTCATTCAAAAGTTGCAGCAATATCCTAGTAAATATGATACATTTAGTTGGAAAAATGATTCATTATGGTACAAAGATTGCTTATATATTTGTAAGAATTCCCAACTAAAACAAAAGATTCTTTTGGAATTGCACACTTTTCCTTTAGGAGGACACTCAGAATTTTTAAAAACTTACCACAGGGTGAAGATGGAATTTTTTTGGGATGGCCTTAAATCTGATATTCAAAAGTTTGTGGCCGAATGTTTGGTTTTCCAGTAGAATAAAGTTAAGACAATTAAGACCCCGGGTCTTCTACAACCTTTATCCATTCCAAGTCAACGTTGGGAGGAGATTTCAATGGATTTTATCACACATTTACCTAAGTCCGAAGGAAAGAGTGTCATCATGGTGGTAGTTGATAGACTTACCAAGTATGCACACTTTTGTGCATTATCTCATGCATTTAAATCAAGTACAGTTGCTACTACATTTATGGATACAATTCGAAAGCTACATGGGAACCCAAGGGTTATTGTGAGCGACAGAGATCTCATTTTTATTGGAAAGTTTTGGACGGAGTTATTTTCTTGTTTGGGTACTCAATTAGCTCATAGCTCATCTTATCATCCTCAATATGATGGTCAAACTGAGATAGTAAATAAACGTTTGGAAGGATATTTTTGTTGTTTTGTATCTGATAAACAAACATAATGGGTCAAGTGGTTACTTCTCACTGAATTGTGGTATAACACTGCCTTCCATGCTGCAGCAAAAATGACCCCATTTATGGCACTTTATGGATATCATCCACCATCCATCACATCATATTTAAGAGAAAATTCGAAGGTTCAAGCAGTGGAAGATCACATCAAGCATCAACAAGAAGTTCTCCAACTCTTAAAGGATAACCTGAATTTGGCACAAAATCGAATGAAACAACAGGCAGATCAACATCGTAGCGAGAGAAGTTTTGATGTAGGAGATTGGGTATTTTTACGGCTACAACCATACAAACAAATGCCCCTCAAGCAAGCAAAGAAGGATAATAAATTATCGCCAAAGTACTATGGTCCTTACAAGGTGTTGCAAAAGATTGGTACTATGGCATACAAATTGGAGCTCCCTGCTTCTTCACGAGTACATCCAGTTTTCCATGTTTCATGCTTAAAGAAGGTTATAGGTGAAAATATTCTAGTTCAAACAATATTGCCAGAACTTGATGAGGAAGGAAAAATCATATTGGAACCTCAAGCGGTCACAGAAACAAGAACTCGACAGCTACGAAATCAATCAATTTCAGAGTATCTCATCAAGTGGAAGAACTTACCCACTGAAGATTCTACATCAGAGGATGAGAATATTATACAGAAGCACCCAGAGCTACTCAAGCGTTGAGGACAGCACTTTTTTAAGGAGAGGGGCATGTTAGGTCGCTATGTTACTATTATAGTCGCTTATTGTTGTTATTGTAACCCCCTTATTATTATTATTATCCCCTGTAAACCCCATGTGGTTATTATTGTGCCCTTAAATTATTATTGTTAAGTCGTCTAGGATTACATTGTGGCCCCATGGACTCCTATATGTAGAAATGAGGTTTTGTAATTTGTTTCATCCAAGAATTGTTCATTCATGTAATGTATTGGAGGTTGCCCCCTCAAAGTGGCTTATTTATAAGGCATTGATATCTCTTTTCTTCTATTTTTGGAGTCGGTTTCCCAACACTCTCATGTGGGTGAAAAATTGTTTTATGCGACTCCATTCTTCTTCAAGAACTTTGTTCATTACACTCTTTATTGGGCATCTATTAAGCACATATGCTGCACAATGTACAACTTCAGCTCAATATTTATTTGGCAAATGTTTTGCCTTCAACATACTTCTTGCCATATCCATGATGGTTCTATTTTTCCTTTCTGCAACTCCATTTTTCTATGGTGTATACCTTGCTCTAAATTGCTTTTGTATCCCATTTTCTCTGCAAAAATTCATAAAATATTTGGAGATATATTCTCCTCCTCTTTCTGTTCTTAAGACCTTAATATGTTGTCCACTTTGATTCTCCACAAGAGTATTAAAGTGGTAGAATTTCTCAAACACTTCACTCTTCAACTTCAAGAAATAAATCCATGTTTTTCTTATGTAATCATCAATAAAGGTCAACATATAGTGGCTCACATAAAGGTAATGATGGTGTTTGCATTGGTCCTCACAAATCAGAATGGCATTAGGGGAATTTTGAGATATAAAATGGGTCTCCTAAAGAAATTATAAAAAAATAGTTAAAATAATAAAATAAGATTTGATTACATCATCAAATTTTAGAGGGAAAAAAGAAAAAACTACTTTTTCAACTCATATTTTCAACTTATCTCCCAAAGTTTTTACTCAAATTTCGAGCGGGAGTACTCGTTGGATGAAAAATTTAATTCTTCATCCAAGGAGTACTCATGTTGCACACTTTTTATGGATCCTTCTACACAAAAAATTAGAAATACATGAAAAACGTGATTGCAATCATGTTTTTTCATGTATTTCTCATTTTTCATGTAGTATGGTCCATAAAAGTATGCAACATGGGTAATCCTTGTATGCGGAATTAAATTTTGCATCCAACGAGTACTCTCGCTCAAAATTTGAGTAAACAATTTGTAATATAAGTTGAAAATATGAGTTGAAAAAATAGTTTTATTATTTTATTATTTTTTAATATTTTAATCCTTTTACATAAAAAATGGTGAATCATCTCCCATGGTTGAAATCATCATCTTGAAGGCCCAGGTTTATTTTTTTGTACATTTTTCTTAGCAGGCCCATTTTAGACCTCAAAATTCCCCTAATGACTATTTCTAAGGGTGACTTTGCCCTTATGATCTTTCCTGACAGAAAGCTTTCTCTGTGTTGTTTTCCCAAGATGCAACCTTCACATAGGCTTTCTGGCTTTTCAATCAATGGTAATCCATTTACCATTCCTTTCCTATGTAAAAAATTCAGACCTCCAAAGTAGAGATGTCGAAATCTTAGATGCCATAAACAGATTTCATCTTTTTCTTCTCTTTGGAATGTCTCTTGTGTTACTACTGCCATTGCAACTCCTTTCTGCAAATCTGCTCTCATCTTGAGAGGAAACATTCTGTTTCTTGTCATCTTCACTTGTGAAATCCTCTACTTGCTTGGTGGTATGTCCATGATGGTACATACATCATCCTCAAAGAAAAAATTGTAGCCTTTCTGAATGAGTTGTCCAATGCTCAAAAGGTTACACTTCATACCAGGCACATAGTATACATCTGATATTCTTTTTCTTTCTCCTTTCTTTGGCAATACACTCACTCTGTCTTTCCCCATGACAAATAATTTATTGTCTGTCCCCAATGTTACTTGAGACTTTACATTTTCATCAATCATGGTAAACATATAAATTTTTCCAATCATATGGTTGCTACATCCTGAATCTAGAAACCATATATTTTCATTTTTCTCTTTAGCTATATTACATTCTAAAAACAAATTTTCTTGACTGAGATTCTATTTAGTAAAGTTAGCACTGGGTCTATTACCCATGTCATTCCGTTTCTTCCTAAATTCATTGGAATAATGGCCATACTTATTACAATAATGACATTGGACTTGGGATTTATCATACCTTTTTCCATGTGCTTGATTTTTTCCACCTTGTTGGTTTTTTCCTTGGCTTTGATTCTGACTTTGATTGCTGCCCCTTCCACTAGTATTTTCAGGGTTGTTTCTTCCTTTGTTTTAGCTTCTGCCTCTTCCTTTTCCTCTGTAGTTTGATCTGCCTTGACCTCTTCCTCTTCCAAAGTACATTTGGGTCTTAAAGGCATGCTCCAAAGATGATTTTTCTGTTATGCTCAATCTTTTTTCATGTGTCGTCAATGATGCATGTAGCTCATCAACAGTAAAAAACGAGAGATTCTTTGTCTCTTCAATGGTTGTTACTATCACATCAAATCTTGAGGGTAAGCTCCTCAATAATTTCTCCACTATACTTCTTTCTTCTATGGTCTCTCCATGAGATCTCATTTGGGTAACCCACCCAATCAACAATGTGAAGAATGAGTCTATTGTATTAGACTCTTTCATGCAAATGACTTCAAAATATTTTCTTATTAATTGAAACTTTGTTGTTTTTATTTTCTCCATACCTTGGTAGGCTGTCTAGAGAGTATCCCATGCATCCTTGGACCTCTTTGCTGCTGCAATTCTTGGAAATACACTTTCATCTATTTCTTGATAGAAATAGAAGAGGGCTTTTGAGTCCTTCTTCCTATTACTCTTCAACAAGTCTTTCTATGCTTGTGTTAAGGCATTAAATTTTTGTTCATCTACGAGTTATTCTAAACCATCTTCAACTAGCTCCCATAAATATTGAGAGTCAAACATGGCTCTCATTGTGATTTCCCACTAGTCATAGTTCTTCCCATTGAACTGTAGGAATTGAGTATTTCCCATACTCGTTCTTGTGCTGGCTCTTTCCATAGCTAGCTTACTGAACTATGCTTAAAAGTTGACTTTGTTTCTTAACTAAACCTTCTTACAGTTCTCTGGACTACACTCTTTAAACAAACACAAAAATCTATTTTGGTAAATACCTGGCTTTGCTGATCCTTCATTTTGTTGGTCAAAAGCTTCAACAACTCCTTCTTCCTTCCTTCAGCTTCTTTGGAAAATGCAAAGAGCCTGGACTAGCTCTGATACCATGTTGAAATTTCTGAATATTCCAAGCACGCAGAGGAAGTAGAGTTCCTCAACTAAAAACCAAGATTTAATAAAAAAAATGTGGACAGAGATGGAGGAATGAAAACTATTTTCATTTCAACAAAACACTATTACAACATGAAAATTTATTCAGAACTACTGTGTTCTGGATTACATTCAAAATTACTCCTTTTGACTGCTACAAACACAATGCTTCTTGTTGTCTGTCTTTTTCTCACACAGTCACTGCTCTAACTGTGTTACACACTCTATCTTCTGCATTCGGGCATTCACTTCATTACTTCACTTTTCACATTTTATTACAATATTTATATATATTGTAAATATAATATATCTACAATATATATTATAAAATATTTATAACCTAAGTTTAAAACTAAAATGTACCGCGGCGTTTATTAAAACTATATCAAAAGACATTAAAAATTGTGCCAAGGTTCTAAAACCTTATACATCGAGGCGTATAAAACATAATACATTTAACCTTAACAAAGGTTAAAAATTTATGAAACGTTTTTCACGGATTTCAAAAGACATTATGCAAAATGGTTAAATGATTCATCACATCCATTTTGATGGATGCTGACATGAATTCAAGTGGTGTGAACGGGCTCCTATTGGTCAATGACATGGTGACTTGGCGAATTTCAAAAACTTTATTCAAAGCCTTTAATTGCTTATTTCCGTCCATTTTAGGATGGGCTGACGTCGACATCAATCTATAAGATACGCATATGATTACCCGATAGGCATTGACGTGGAGTGGTGTGGGGACTACTTATTGCGCGGTTTAGAGAGTTGATGATGGGGCTTCGGAGGGCTATGATGGACGGTTGATTGGTCGATAGGTAGTCTATGTGGAGTGATAGGCTCCACTCAAGATGACGTGGGGTCATTTAAATATAAAAAAATGCGCGAGAGGTGTATTGGTTGGTGGAGTTTTTAATGGCAGCATGGTATGGTTTGAATGAGGGATGGCATGGTCAAACCACAGTTCTTCATTGCATACACAGGCTACGACCATAAACAAAATTTGGTTTTTTAGGTGTTTTTAGGACAGGGTTTCAATGTGCGGTAGAGTGTAAACAAAAAACAAAATTTGTTGCTCCTGTTGTCCTACACAATTCACATAAAATATTTAACTCTCGTCCTTCTTCTGCTTCTGCTGTAGTTGGAATTAATTTCCAACAAAATCTAATGTGACCCCATAAACTTAGCAAAGAAAAATACGTCCAACGAAAACAGCCCTCCCACTCCCCTCGTGCAAGAAAAATAAATGATTTTCATCATTAATATCAAAAGAAAGATCATGGAAACCTCTCAAATGAAAACTCTCAGAAGGCCTCTTACTACCTTAAATTACACAATTATAATAAATTACATGTATAGCTAACTTGATCTATGCACAGATAGACCCCGTGTGAGGGTTAATACATTCTACAACGAAAAATTGTCCTTCAAGCCCAATGCATTAAAACCACAGTCTAATATCCACTTTTTTATGAGCGATACGTCGGTAAAAAACATAATCTAAGGAGAGATCGATATGCAGAGCTCAAATCCTCAGCTACATAAATTTGGATACAGAAAATGAAATCTAAAATAAAAAGATGCAACGTGCTTTATATCTAAAAATTATAGAGTGCGCTCTACTTCCTTAAAAGCGAGGAAAGAACAAAGAGATGAATCTTAATGGGAACAAAAACGGAAACATAATATTGGGTCAGAAACCCTAGACACACAGGGATCTATCACAGCATAATACGAATGGACAGCTGTATCAACCCTAGCCCTGCTATTTAAAGGAGTTGTTTTTAGTGTGATTTTTTGGAGTTTCTGGTGTCGGAATCTAGCGAACAAATTTGAGGTGAAATCTTGATTTGTGTTATTTAAACTGGCTTTTTGATTGTATATATGGATTCAACACCCTAAAAAACCCTTAGGGCACTTGGATTGTGCAAGATTACTCATCAAACTTCTATTTTCGACAAATTCCTGCTGGATTTTAGAGAAATTAGACCAGAAAATCTACCTGAAAAGCCTTCAAAAAGTCGAACTAAAGACTACTCGTTTAAATAATGCACAAAAAAATCGAGATCAAGAATCAATCACCGTAAAATATGAATCTAGTATTTTTTTTCAAATTTGATTATAAGATTGTTTAAATATTTTTAAAGCAAAAATAGATTTCACAATCTTAAAACATTTAAAATCTTGAAAATTAATAACAATAGATTAGATTTTCAAAACTTTATTTCTCAAAATTAAAAAATTTTATTGTTTTCTAAACAAAATTGTGAACTCTTTAAAATAAGATAATATTATCTCACTAATATGCCACCATGCAACGGTGAAAATTGGTCCAACGGTAAAAATGGTCTTCGTGGGTACCCAATGGTAAAAATGGGCTTCATGGGCTTCCAATGGTAATATTGGTCCAACCGCTGGTGGGTACCCTACACTAAGCTTCGTGAGTACGCTACTTCGCCTCGCGATGACGAAAATTAATTGAATGGCACATATTATTATTATTATTTTTAATAGTGCAATATTTTTTTTGTTAGTTTTTATTTTTAAGTGATTATTCTATCTATTTATCAAGTAAATAAATATTGGGTGTTAGTAAATTTGTCTAATAAGAAAAAAAAGAAAAATTAAGTATAAGTTGAATTAAGTATAAGTTGAGTTAAAAATAAGAGAAAAATAAGTTTAATCAAATGTTAAACTCATATTTAAGAATTAAAAAAAAAATTAAAAATATTATATTAGAAAAAAGAATTAATGATTACACTGATTATTTAACCAAAATTTAACAAGGTCATAAACAAAATGTTCTTAAATAATTAAAAATAAATTAAGAATTAATTAAATAATATCGAATAATAAATCGGTTTTTGAAAAAGCATATGTTGAATAAAAACTTAAAATAAATGTTAAATTAGAAAAAAAAAAATTTTAAAGGTATATTATTGTGTAAAGTTGACATAGTTATATTAAGTTTACACATCATCATTGTGGAGATGAGGAGCGTTTATGGGTAGCAAACAAAATAGTTTTAAAATTCATTATAAATGGGTTTTAAGTAGATTTCAAATACCAAAATTAGAGAGGTTTAAATTGGTGATGGGATTTGTTTTTATATTAATATTTTTTAAATATATCACAAATGGGTTAAATGATTTTTTTCGCAATAAGATAGGCTAGGTTTTTTTTAATAGGCGTTTTTAATAGTGAAATGGGCCTTTCACAATTTTTATTTTTTAAATAAAATAATTGAGTGAGATTAACTGGGGATTTTCTTCATTTTTTTTCAAAAGAAAAAATGTCTAATATAATCAACTCATATTCATAATAATTTCAAAAATTTACATACAGGAATGTTCATTAAAAGTAACCCAAATTAGAATAGTACTGCTATTGTTTCCAGAAATAAAACTTGTAACACCCATTTTATGAATTGATTAAGATAACAGACTTTATGATACATTAATATTTTTTTTTTTTTTTGAATTAATCATAATAAAAGAAAAGATGGATGACTTCATGGATTAAAAAAGAAATTAGCTGAATGGTAATTTTTTCCAAGATCCTAGAGTAAAAATGGAGACAGTTCTAATAGTTACCTTCCTAGAAAAAGGATTTAATGAAAATCCTGAAGAGAAGGTTCCGTTCAGAAGGAAGCTAAGGGGTTAAACAACTGGAAGTTGCTAGGATTTGTCCAGAGCTGGCGGCTTGGCCAGTGGAGCTCTAGACCCTAAGATGTATAGAATGGATTGGAAATTCTGAGGCCTATCTTCTCATATATTTTACTGTCTACTATATAAACCTCTGGGAAGGAGCACGGGGGGAGTAGAGGACGTGATTTTCTCTCTCATGGTTGGGAGGACTATCAGTTAATAGGACAGACATTGAGATAAGTATAAAAAAAAAATCGAATCTCTGTTTTCTTTTCTATTGCTTGACAAAGACTGTTTTCGAGAATGGAAAATACAACTTTATATTCCTCACTATCATTAATAGGAATGAATATGAGCATCCTGATAATGTATGCTAGAAGAATATATTTATATTTAAAAGTTGTATTATAGAATTCTATTTCCAGTTAATATAGGAAATAAACTTAAATACTTAGTATAGGAAAACTCATTTGTTCAGAGATGGATATGGAAGTCTTAGTGAAAGAATTATGCTATAAATTTCTTAAATTCTTTCCAGAACTAGATAATATAAATATTGTCCAAACCCTTTTAAATTAATTGCAAAAGAAATGCATGCAGAAGTACATAGCTATAGAAAGGAGATTTCCTGTAACGGAAAGGTACTAGGGTTTAGTCCCAAGCCCTATGATGGAAAGGCAGGGGTCACGATCCCTAGTCCAAGACATGACTGTAACTAATATTAACCTACAAAATTACAACAGAAGTAAAGTATTCCACAAAGAATCTACATGGAAAATTCTGGTTACTTAGTAAATTAATAGAAGTCTCCATATAAGCATGCCTGTCAAATAACTGATTATAAGTACAGAAAAATCCATGTAAATGCATTAAGTAAAATTCAAAGTGAAGGTCCAACATGACATAAACCAAGATTTCAAGAATCTAAAGGTTAAACTCAAATATCGAAATAAACAGGACTGATGAGAAAACACCCTCTATAGGGTTCTCGTATTAACCAATAAGTCTTCATGACTTACAAGTTCCATATATAAGCCAAACAAGAATCCTCTAGTTTTAAATACAAATAACTCAGCATAAGGGTTCGAATACCCGAGTGAGCATAGCCCTTATAATTATCACTGAATATCTACAGCCAGACCGAGGCTCAGAGCTCGAACAATTATAAGTATTAACACCATAAGTCTAAAGATATTCGCACCTAAACAATGAACAAGAAGTAAGTCGACACTGTCAACATTCATGAGGAACCCTAAAGACATGGGGGATTCACCTTAGCCGCCATAGAAATGTACAAAGATTCTACCATAACATGTAGAGACTAGCTCACTGAGCAATTACCAAGGGACACATCACACTGCAATAGTTTAAACTAGCGGTAAGTAATGGGGAATGAGATTACCTGTATGAGGAGAGGCGGATGCGGCATGGTGGATTGCATACAGCCTCCATCCAGCAGTACATCTACCCGTAGGAAACTAATTTGAACACCAAGAAAGTTGCAGAGTGGTTCAAAAACCAGCGCGACGAAAGAATGGGGAAGAATTCTCATGGTCAGGCGAGTAGTTTCCCTAACTATTTCGAACACTTCACATCTGACGGATCTAAGCTCGCCACATCAATGGAAAAGATCATGCCACCTAAATTCAAAACAGTTGTACACCACTGCATGCCAATTCCATACGTCCATCGAAGGAATCAAATCAAATCTAATACCAATCACTTTTTAATGAATGACATCATATTGATTAGAAAATCACCAGCTAATCATATTAATTTTCCGCATGGACCAATGTACTGCGTGGTACTTCCATATCAAATGAACAAATCAATTCCAAAGTCTAGAATGACATACGAATACTCGTAACATTGAATTGTGTGGTTTGTTGTAATGTTAAGAAAATACAAATTAATATGTTTCCCTTACGATAAGGTAAGTTCTTTCAATAATTACATGGAGGGATATATATATATATATATATATATATATATATTATAGTCATGAATTGCAATAATTTAAGTTGGAATAGAACTATGAGACTTGAAAATAGAAATTATGACGAGAATCCTAAGGTTAGAATTATAGATGATGTTACATGTTGTTCTAAGCCTAAGGTAAAGTTCTGATGTACTTTGGCTGACTTGGGGGTAAATTTTTATTTTTTTATTACTTAGTAATTTTGTTAATTTATTAAGTCTTTAGCTATGAAAAGTGGTATCAAAGCGAATTTTTCACATTGGGCCAAATGGGCCAATGTGATAACATGGATGTTTCATTTTGTTTTTCTTGTGATGAAACTGTACATTGTGACGTAAAGGTTTCTCAAAAGGGTCAATGAGGAGAGGGACTAGTCATCGAAAGCCCAAAAATGCAGGGGAAACTCATTCCTTGTCCAATCTTGAGGTCAGCCCAGGAATGTGGGTGCAACTAAGCATAGACCAACATCAACAAACTAGTAGGATACTAAAGGAACAACAACGCCAGAAAAACAGATTGTTGGATATGGTACAACAACTCCAGGTAGAAATGACTCAAGTTCGAAGTGATAATGAGAAACTAATGAGAGAACGAGAAAAGATACTAAAAAGCCTCTCGGATAAGCAGAACCAGCATACTACACACCCTTGTCCGGAAAGGGACACCCACGGAGAGGATTAGAAACAACAAAAAGTACATGATAACCCTGAGGGGAGTCGAACTTAAAGGAGTAACAAGAGTAGGACTTATAACAAAGCCGAATATGGTAATTTATCAGACCAACAAGAGCTGAAGAAATAGAAAGTGGAATTACAACGGGAATTTCGGAAAATCAAACCTCCTACATTAAACGGAGAAGTTGAGGAGATGGTGGAGGCCTGGATAATAAAGATGAATAAGTATTTCTAATTTTATGAATATAACAACAAACTTAAAGCTCACCTAGAAATCTACCAATTGAGAGAAAAAGCTACATTATGGTGGGAAGAGGTGAAAAATGTATGTGGAATCGAAGACCAGAACGTGACGTGGGACGAGTTCCAACAATACTTTAAAGACAAGTACTTGATTGAAGGATTTTATGATGATAAATCACGAGTTTCATGAACTGAAACTAGGGAAAATGTCTATGGATGAATTTGTCACAAAATTTACCTCTCTATTAAGATATGTACCATACTTAAGGGATGAACAAGAAAAGGTACAATGGTTTTTGAGCAGCTTTCCTGCTCACATGAAGGAAAGAATCGAGTTTGTGAACCCAAAAACCATGGAAGAAGCAATAAGAAAGACCGAGATGTGCTATCAGCAGTCTAAGTTTAAAGGGGAAGTTGGTAAAAGTTGGCCACCTGAGAAAGGAAAAAAAAGTTCCTCAAGTTTTAAAAATAACAGAACTGGAAATTATAAAAATTCTTCGAGAAACCAAGAAAATAAATAAATTGGGAGAAATCAGCAGAAAACCAGATGAGAAGCTTAAGAACACCATACAGAGGCTTCTAGTAGACTTGAACTTGGGCATCTACAGAAACCCCCATTGCAATGTTGGGGATGTGGAGAAGCACATTATTTCAAGAATTTTCCTCATCAACGGAGAAATGAAGTGGAAGCTAACGGACAAGAAGCATCTACAGTGGTGTGCAACATACCCAGAATCAATGCTGCTCTAGAAGATATACAAGCTGACTTTCAACCAACCATGATTGAAATGGAAGTTAAGCTTAAAACTCAACCTGTTTCCATTTTGTTTGACCCTGGTGCCAGTTTTAGATATATAAACCCCCACATATTAGAAAATTTTAAATTGCAAAATCAGAAGTTTAAATATCCATGGCTGGTTCAATTGGCCACGGGGGCCAAAAGGAGAGTTAATGCCAAAGTCCCAAATTGTGAATTGGACATAGGAGATCACACATAACTATAGAGATGAACATATTACCTTTGGTTTCATATGATATTTGATTAGGTATGGACTAGTGAGAAAGACATTGGTCATTGGTGGATTGTGAAGATAAAGTTATCTACTTTAAATCTGAAGACGATACTCAACAAGAATTACTGGGAATTAAGAAACCACTTCAAGTACGCCCCATTATAGCATCTCAGTTGAGTAAATGCATTATAAAAGGATGCCATCTTTATGCAATTCAGATGGGTTTCTCAAATTCCAAAGATAAAGCCCTCATTTTGGCCTGGTCATGTCCTTTTAAATAGAAAATTGACATGTTATGTTATGTTGAGTGAGGATTTATGTGAAACATAATGTGGGGTGGTGTATCGTGGTGGAAAATTGACTCACATATTCATATTTCTATAAAATAAAAGGTTTTGTATGAATTGTTGTCTTGTTTATAGTAGCCTTGCAACATTTAGTGAAACGTTTTTTTTAAGATAACAATATCTCTTCTTTAACATTATTTTTAAGATAATAATATCTCTTTTTCTTTTTCTTTTTTAATTTGAGCCCATGTTATAATGATAATGTAATTAATTTGAGCCTACATTATAATGATAATATAAGGGATTTAAGTGTTTTTGTATTTAAGTGTTTTTTAAAGTTAATTTTAATAAAAATGGAAATGATTATATATTTAGTTATTTTTAATGAAAAGTATTAATTAATAATATAATTTAAACTATAAAATTTATAATCTAATTATTTTAATTAATTTTAAATAGTAGTTTCCAACACTCTTTATTTTCTATTTTAAATATTTTGTTAAAAATATATCAAATTAATATTTTTATTTTAAACTCTACAAATTATGTAGATACAAATTATTATATATAATAAAAATTCATAAAATGAAAATATCATCTCTTATAATATCTGTATAAATTAAAATAAACAATATTATATGCCAATACTGCATATAGTATATATATCTACAAAATGAGTTCCCAATATAATTTTCCCAATTTGAAAAATTTATCGATCTTTTTTTCACCAATTGAGGCAATTTCTAGTTAAATATCTCTACGCAATAAATTCTCTCTCGTCTAGTGTCCAGCTGGAAACCATGTCAAATAAAGAGTAAAAAGTAACTAATTAGACCAATTTAATTATAGTTTCACTATTCTGCTCAAAATATTCTCTGTCATCGGGAAAATTTTAAGCTGTACAAAATATTGGCTATTTGATCAAGATTGTGTGATTGATGAAGAGCAATAAATGGTTACATATACACGGCATTATTGTCTGCAAAAATATGATTTCAATATCCAATGAATTATGTTCCTCAATTTCCTTCTAGTTTTTTCCACTCAAATATTATCCTCTAGTGTCAGTACCAATAATGAGAGTCCATTAATTAGCTACAAGCTAAGACTAGCAATGTGACAGAGCTCAGAACAGGAAGGGAAGAACCCTTGCACTCTATTGTGATTCCATATCCAACGTTGGGCCACATAATTCCCATGATGCAGTTTGTGAAGATACTTTCTTTCAAAGGTGTTAGAGTCACCTTC
>JAXQQM020082249.1:0-193295 GCA_034641835.2 Pinus albicaulis | reverse complement strand
TCATCAATGCTTTCATATACTCTAACGTAAGTAAATAACTCCTCAACAAACCATTTCCCTATGCTTGTAAAATCAGCTTGAGATTCCGTAGACAATACTGGGGCTTTTTCATTAAAGAAATCTTAAGAGTGGCAGAATAACTCCAGGACAAATTTTGTAAAAACTGGATTCCTATTTAGATTCCCACAAAATATCATGGTAAACATGAATAGGAGTGGGATATTGGATGGTCCATTTCCAACCCATGGTTGGAAAATCAAAGGTAAAATAGACAGCGTCCATGATGTATGCACTCATAAAGAATGGGGGGTTTTCTTGGAAGTAAAAGAATGATTTTTCATGTATTAAAGGATCTGGGAAGCTATATTGTTTGAAAAAATGGTACCCCAATTCATAATGTAGGAGTCTGTAACAGCCTCCATAAGAGGGACCCATTCAATTGAAAATTTAGTGGTTTTGGGTGAACCGAACAGTCTACACATCATTGCAGAAACATAATAGTAAGGACCAGCCAGAGAAGCAGTGGAATACATACCATTTTCATCATGCTCGTGTTTGTTGGGGTTGTTCCTCCACTCTTTTATAGGGTTTGATTGCATCTTGTTTTCTATGCCATATTGCTCGAGGAACTCTTTTCCATAAACCTTATGGGGGTCTGGTATATGGTACATACTCTTCAAATCCTCTGCTCTAAATGACCCTATCATTGTGCCTCTTGTCATGAGAAATGTTTTGTCGCCAATGTTAAGATTGTCAATAACCCATTTCACCATATCTGAATATGGTTAAATCTTACAGTGTGTAGCAATTCTATGAATAAAAGAGTTGGGTACATCAGAAATAGTATATTATGAGGATTTAGGGGCATCTTTTGTAGCTTTCCTTTTGACTATGCGGGGTTTTTCATCTTCGAAAATATTGTACATCGATTCCCATGACGCAGAACCACTTTCTAAAGCGCATGCAATGTCTGAAAATAGGAGCAGCATCTCTATTACTTTGGCAGCAGAAGATGTAGGATTATTCGGAGCCATAGATTTCTTTGATTTTTTAGTAACCTTAGACATCTCGGAGAAATATATTTTATCTGGACTTTCCTATAAAAAGGAAGAACAAGTAGTGAAAAAACAATATGTGGGAGCGATGTAACAATTAAACCGAAATGATCAAGAATATGGTGTCGTATGCGAAGAAATCTAAAATATTGATTAATCGTCAATCAAATCTCGTTCGGAGGCTCAAAGCTATCATACCATTATGATTATGCATTTATGGAAAATGTGGATTCACATGCTTGAATGGACACTTAAGAATTTTAAAATAAAACATCATGCATTGTAGTTTAATATGTGTGTCAAGGACTCAAAACACCAAGCGCACTTTGTTTTGCCTATTGCAATTGAACCGTTTCCCTTTTCAAACCATGCTTTAGTATATGAAATGATTTTTTTAAAGGTTTTGAAACGTTTGTGGGGAAAAAGCAAGGTAAATGATGTTGTGATGTGATATCGCATCGCAATTGTTATTTCAGCGAAATTGGAAGGTGAAAGGATGATAGATGTTGAAGATGCAACGCAATATATCGCATCGGGGAAATGAAGGCGGGGTGTAATATATGATAGCAGGAGAAACTGCGATCTTGCGATTGCGATTGGTGACGTAGAAAAGGAAGGTCCCACAAATTTCTTTTTTATGACATATATCTTCGCCGGGGATCTTTTTTCCTTTACTATTGTTTTTTCGCTTTCATCACCCCTTTTCCCTAGAAAGCCTTTTTCGCGTGTTTCGAGGTCTTGGGAGATATTGCATCACAAATTTCATGTGGAGTGGCTTAGCATTTCATTTTTTATTTATGCGATTTCGATTTAGGCCTTTCTTGGTATTCTGCTTAAGTATATAAGGGAATCAGCTTTGTGACTTTGATTCATATTTCTGCGTGTAAGTCACAACAATTTTATTTTCTTATCCTAAAAATTTAGAAGGGTCCCCATTATTTTCTCTAAGGTATCTATTCTAAACTAATGGGGGTTTTTGAATAGCACAAGAATTGGCGATTCACTAGAAGAACCAGTTATCTCTAATTTAAATAAAAAAAATAAATCTCTTATACTTTAAATAAGTAAGAATAATTAAGGAAATGAAAGCTATTTCCGAAATACTTGGATAAGTAGAATTACTCTGAATATAAATAACTCATCTTATTGTGATCCTGATAAAAACCTTTTATAAATGAAATATTTATTTCCCTATACCAGTGATTTGGAGTTAAAAAAAAATCAGGGGTTGTTCCAACTTAGCCTTTTGATATACTCATTTTGTCATAGGTAGAACTACTACTGCCAACAGGCGTTCATAAGCTCGACAGGGTTACCTTTTAACCATCAATGATTCAGTTTCCCATCCATTTATCATTGCAATATTTAGAGATAAATTCAACATATTATATATATAGTTTGTTTATTTTTTATTTATTTTTACTCTTAAAAGCCATTATCCTAGTTTGGTGGCCAGGTAGTGACAATGCCATTCACTAGTTGTAATTGGATTGAACAAGCTAGCTCGTGATGAGACCCCTTGTCCTATGGTTATAAATAATCATAAGCCATTACCCTGTTTTGATATGCAGTAGTGATAATGTCATCCTATTATTTTCCTATGATCATGGCAAGCAGGCTCATGATGAGACCTCTTATTTCTTAAGTTTTATATGTTTATTGAATTACACTCTAAAAAAAGTATAATTAAGGGATGGAGAGAACCATTGACTCGTTAAGAGTTTTGGATGACAATTTAGAGTTAAATATGCTTAGTAAAAAATAGTCTTTACTTTTTAAAAATAAACTTTTCTGACTAATAATGAGGTAAAAATACTTTATAAAGTTTAAGGTTTTTTGAAAGAATTTACAATTTCAATGGAAACAAAAAATCAAAGTTATATAATATTTATCCACCTTTTCAAGTTTGTGATCATTTCCTTTAAAATTTCCTATTTCTTCAAGATGAAAAGTCATAAAATGATTTCATAAATATTGATAAACAACCAATAGTATGTTATCTAACATTATTCTTTTATTAACCTAGAAATGGAAATACAACTATATTACATTAGAAGAAATGTTCTTCTAAGAAAATAAAAATTCAAAATAATCCCATTGACAGGGAGAGAATCTCTCTTCTCTTGTAGATCTTTTAATATGAAGGTTGATGGTCCTACTTGTTCTGCAATTTGATATGGTCCAAGTCACATTTTTTGGAATTTCGCATGCTTACCTTTTTCCTCATGTGCCTTGTCCCATTTAAGGACAAGGTCTCCAACTTGAAAATATTTTTTGGCAAGTGAACTTGCATGTGAAAGAAGACTGAAAATCTATTGATGTTGAGCATGTGTTGTAGAAATTTAATACAAAATATGCATTGTTTGGATTCTCCTAATCTAACAATAACATGCTATTGTTAAATACATAATCGCTTCTACAAAATCTTTGCGGAATTTGAAACACAATCGCCAATCACAATATCATGAAGAAAGATCAATCACACATAACACAGATAATTTACTCGGGGAAAGCATATAGCTAAAAACCCCACTATCTTATATTATGTATTATATCATGGATCATTAAACAATTACATACAAATCTCCAATCTAAGAGCTAACTGTCTCACACTGCCATACAAAAACTGGCAAGTTCCTTAGCCAATTTACTGTCTCCAAACAACCTGCCTCCACTGCTCAATCCCAACTGACAGGAATCCCTGAATGAATGGAATCATGCTTGCCTTGACTACGCAATCCTCATGGGCACATCCAATGTGTGTGTGGTTGCATGTGTGCAACCGAATAATGTCACAACTGATAGTTATCTACCCTTTCACCTAGAACTCAACTAGGTCTCCACTGGATCTGACATGCATGCAGTTAATAGTAGTAAATCTCTAGTTGTTGTGATACCACTGATTGTGAATTAATTAATAATTAATTCACTTTATCTCTCATTAGTGTATCTTCAGTTACAACTAGCACAACTAAATTTAACTCACGTAACTGAGTTAAACTACTTTACAACGTTCATAACTGCACTTCCAACTCTATTACAACTTCGAATCACTCAGTTACAACTAAGTCCACTTGCATGTCCCACCAACCAACCACTAAACTCAAAATTCCTATAGCTAACTCATTTGCCACTTCAGTTAACTATTTCCAAGTGCTCATTGAGAATAGATTATTGTTTATTGTCCAACTAATTTTAAGGGATAATAGTAGCTGACATGCATCTATAAATAGAACTTGCACATACATCTATAAATATAATTTTCTCATGCATCTATAAATAGACATCCCCCTAAAAATAGCCTGAGGCTCCATCCTAGTGTAGGTGAATAATTTTCACTAGGATCTTCTTGTTGAATCTCAACACTCCCTCTCAACAAGAAAGGGATTATGTTCACCTTGAACTTGTATCTCTGGTATTCAAATTTTCTCCTGGTGAACGCCTTCGTCGAATATCTGCATCCTGATCTTTCATAGGAGATATGCGAGCAACACGGTCTTCCTGCACACAATCTCTGATATGATGATACTGGATATCTATATGCTTAGATCTATCATGAAACACAAGATTAATCTAGAGTTTAATGCAACTTTGATTATCACAATGAATCACTGTCGGATCTAAATGAGAACCAAAAAAACCAACCAAGATCTTTCTCATCCAGATAGCCTCACATGCAGCTTGAATTGTTGCCATGTATTCCGCTTCCGCTGAACTAAGTGCCATGGATCTCTACTTCCTGTTGTACTAAGAAACAACTATAGATCCGATACTAAAGATCCCCCCTGATGTGCTCTTTCTGTCCGTTGGGTTGCCCGCCCAATCTGCATCCGTGAAGCCATGCAACTTCACTTCATCCGTTTGTCTGTACCATAAACCATACTCAGATGTGCCCCTCGGGTATCTCAGGACATGCTTTCCCGCCTTCCAAAATAGATTGGTAGGCTTAACCACAGCTTGACTTAGCTGGTTAACTGCATAACAAATGTTTGATCTCGTGTTCACTAAATACATTAGCAAACCCACCAACTGTCGATAGACAGTAGCATCCACCACCTCTCCAGATAGAGCATCCTCTTTCCTCCAGTTTCCTGGAAGAGGAGTATCCATGGGTTTGTAGCCCTCCATGTGAAACTTACCTAGTATCTCCCTTGCATACTTGCCTTGAGACACAAAAATTTCACCATCTCGCTGCCATATTTCCAATCTAAGGAAATAATGAAGGAGGCACATATCCTTCATCTCGAACTCCTTTGCAAGGTCCTCCTTACATAAGTGTATTAGTTCCTCATCACCAGTTAGTATTAACTCATCAACATAAAGAACAATGATTAAAATCTTACCCTCCACCACAATTTAGTATAGGTTTGCATCCGCTTCACTTTTGGTGAAGCCAAGTTCGGTGAAATAGTTGTCTATCCGAGTGTACCAAGCACAGGGTGGTTGCTTTAGCCCATACAACGCTCTTTTGAGTCGACACACATGTGACTCGCTGCTGAAGGTCTCAAATCCTTCAGGTTTCTCTATGTACACCTCTTCCTTAATGATCCCTTTGAGAAACATAGTCTTCACATCCATCTGATGAATGCGCCAACCCATCTACGCTAAGAGAGCAAGGATGGTCCTTATGGAAGAATAACTTGCAACAGAGTGAAAATTTTTCTTCATAATCTATCCCCCTCGATCTATGAGAAGCCTCGGGGCCACAAATATGGCCTTGTATTTCTCAACACTCCCATTAGCAACTTGCTTTACCTTGTAGATCCATCTCGAACCTACCCTTTGATTTATCGAACAACCTTGGAACAATTTCCCAAGCAACATTTCGACAATGGATTCATACTCCTCCACCATTGCATTTTCCCATGTAGGCTCTCTTCTGATGCTTGCGAAAGGGAAGATGGCTCATTCACAGTACATTTTTACATTTCTCATGAGAGCCATGTGTCCAGTAAATCAGTCAGAAGATTGCCTTTGTATGCGTTGTGAAGTAGGGGCTCTAACATTCTAGGCAACATCAAGTCTCAGCCTATCAGCTTCTGTGGTACACCTTCTGCATGTTCTGATGTTTGGATCTGGGTGATTGGACTCCTCCACTCCATGAACCTCCTCCTGTGGCTGATCCACATATAAAGTCTCATCTTTAGGAACCAGCAGTTCCTCCTTCACATGAAAGTCTAGCTCCCTCTCAAGCGAAATCTGCATGGATTTCCCCTCATCTAGAGATTGATGGAAGAAAGGAATCAGAAAAGGATTTAAATTCATGTTTATTCGACGGATCACTATCTCTGATCTTCGGCAAACCCTCCAAATCAGCAAAAAACCTAAAGACCTGAGTAGAAGAAGCAACAAAGTATACCCCAGAGGATTAAAGATTAATGCAATATATTGAAGATTTGATACTTAATCCATAGATTAAAGACAATAATGCAGTTCAACAACCCCGAAGATAATCAAGGGAGCTTAATAAAGCTTGAAGCACAGATTAAATGTGGATATCAGTGATTAAAGCAACAAAGGAGACCTATCAAGCAGAACGTTCTTTCATAAGAAGTACTAATTCACACAACCTACTTCATTTTTCATCGAGCCCCATAACAGTTATTACTCTGACAGAAATTCCTAGAATGTCAGTACAGTGATTGCAAAGTATGAAAGACCTGAAAGACAAAATCTTCACCTTACTTGTCGCAGAGGATTAGATAGAGTACTACAGCCAGAAAAAGTACTTCAAGAAACATACCCTAGAAGTTATTTTCAACCTGACAAAGACTTCTAAGTCATCTTATGGGTACCAGCAGTTAATGTAAAACCATTAAGCAAAGTGGGCATTTGAATACTTCTTCCCCTCTGTCTTAATGAAGCCTTTAAGTCTACATCTACCACTACTATCACTCATTCACCTATAAGAACTCATCGAAAATACATTGTAAAGGGTTGGAAATTAACTGATTGTAAGTTTTTTATTGAGTTAGAGTTCTCTGAGTAGTTGTTGTAAATAGGCTAGGAGATGATTTCTGGATTGTATCAAGCTATTGGAAAAAAATGTACGTGATTGGTTTTGGTTTGCCAATATGACAAGCATTTTCACTGGATCCTGATCTAAGTCATTAGTGATGTGTCCCTTCTTTGTTATTATTTTCCCTCTGTTTTACATTATGTTTCATTTTCCCTGATAAGAAACAGTAATTTTAGCTTAGGATTACTACTGCAAGTACCCTAATGCTTCCTGCACATTCTTATATTTATGTTTTATGCTATTTGTGTATCTTAGAACAAATTCAATATAATTTAACTAGTTGAGGAATTGGTTTTCCCATGCTTACTGATGTATGAATTTAGAGTTTGTTTCTTAGATGTTCCTGTTTGGTTCAGCTGAAAGAATTAGGAAATGGGGAGATTTAGTGTTAGCCTTGTCCGCTAAGTTCCCTTTCCAATAGTTAGCCTTTCGAAGATCCCTTTGATTTGAGTGTCAAAAGCAAAGAAGGTTAAAATTATTTCTCTAATATTAGACTTCACTTTGTGTTTGAACTTAAGTGTTTTCTACTATCTGAAAGTAGTCAGGAGGACTGTTGGATTGTTGTCTTTGAAGTTAGCCTCATCATGAGTATTGATCATAGAGGTATAAGGTGTGCCCTATCCCTTGACTTACTCCGAGGTTGTCACCTTGGAAGGCTTTCCTTGTTATTCCCATTCATTTCCTTATTGTTTCATCCCATACAATCATCTTAAGAGATCCTCTGATTTAGATGACTAGCCCTTTGAAAGCCTTGGATATTTGGATTGCAAGTAAACCCTTTTATGACCCTATTTCCCAATGAACTTGTATTCTCTTTGAGTTATCTTCCCATTGCCAAAAATCCTTCACTATTCATTCCTTTACATTTCATTAAACCCTTCTTTCAATGTTTCCCAACCAAACAAACAAACCAAAAACCCTTGTTCTCTATAATTAGCCTAATACCTTAAATTGAACTTTAAAGATATATTATTCTTTACCTTTATAGAGAGATCCCTCTCTGGATCTAGGAGGGCTAGATCCTGAGATCCCAAAGTGGTTTGATGTTGTCTTGTCATTTGGTATTACCAAACTACCAAATCACAGGAACCTCCAACAACTTCAACATACATCGGCGCTCCTCTACGGATGCTCACCATCTCGGATCTACACACAACTTGAGGTTCACTTAGCTTCGACCTGAAGCTGCGATACCATGTTAAAAACTGGATATATAAACTATTGATTAAATAGCTCTCCAGGTGAGAACCTGGAGAGTGTACACACACTCATACACACATTGACTATTGAGTTAGATGAGCCTCAATTATATAGGCTTTCACACTAACGGGATGGTTTCAACCACTCCCTAGATATTAGGATTTGAGATCTAAGATTAGAATCTCAATCCTATCATCATCATAACAACAATCTAATTATGGCTTTCTCCATTACTTCCAACAAAAACAAAAATGTACTATCACTAGGGAAGGGAGTTATTACATTTAAATTTTGTTCCCATTCTTGTCACTACAAAATTTGATTGTTGATTTTATTTGATGGGAAAATAAATGATATTTAAAAGGCACTAAAGTTTTGAATTATGATCCTTAAATATGTCATGATTCCCTTATTATGAGATGATTTTTTCTTCTTACTTTTGGGTCTTCGTGATCGCGATTCACAGTGGTTTTTCTTCTTACTTTTGGGTCTTCATGATGTTTGTTATTCTGACTGAGGTGAAAAGTTCCAAAGAAGTGGAATATTGGTAGTTCAAAGAGGAATTATGGAAATATGATTGTAGATAATTTATTAATATAAATTATCTGAACTGAGATTAATTAATCATCCCGAAAGGTTAAAAAGGGCCCAAATGTCTCTTATCCATAAAATTAATGATTAAGATAACTATATGCTCTATGTTCAAATGACGGGTGAAGGTGGATTTACCATACTTAAGCTTCTTAGTAGTCTCTTATGAAGTACAACATGTCATAGTGATAATTTTTTATTCCATTAAATAATTCTAGTTGTAGAGTAGAGTGAGAGTCCTAGGACTAGTATGAGAGGAATTCAACATTGTGAATGTGATAGAAGCAAATAATTTTGTGGAAGGGTGAAGTCTGCCCAACTTGGTCATAAAAACCAAGTGAATCCTTCAAGCAAAAAAAAAAAAAAAACGTGCAGATTTCGTCATATAGAGGTCTTGAGTATTTGGCCAAAATGTCTCATCCATTATAAAAAAAACACATCTTACATGCAATTAATGACAAATAATTTGTTCCACATCAATTACCCAATATGGATATTTTTATTTGAGTTCCAGTAAACATAATTCTCCACCCCTTATTCTTGAAGATTAGTTGGAGCCGAGAAAGTTCCTACTACCTCTTCTTTCTTATATGCTATTCTTTCCTATACCACAACCTTACGGTGTTTCCTTTGCAACATGTGGTGCAATTGCTAGTTTAAATATGAGGGTTTGCCATTATATTAGGTATTATTTTTGGGATTCAATTAAGTTAAGTAAGTTTATTAGTTTATGGCCATTTCTATGAGAGATAATTGTAATTAACTAATTTCTCATGATTTTTTGAATAGTCTACTTAGCACTCCTTGCATTCAATAATACTCATGAAAATAAAAATAATTTTTAAAATATTAAATATAATTTTTAAAATTAATAATAATTATACTAATAATAAGAACTTAAATCAAAAGAATTATAATTTTTAAATAGAAAAATAAAAAACAATTATAACTCATAAAATTTGAAAATAAAGTTAAAAAATTTAAATTTATGAGTTGAATCACTCTGAAAACAATATACTATTTACATAATTATTATTTAATTAAACCAAAATACTTCTATCACAACTAATTTTGCATATTAAAAAATATATAATTATACTTTTAATTTTAATTACAAGATATTTTGGATTGACAATATATTTGGAGGTCTCACACTGATTTTTTTTCCTTCTTGATGAGGGTCTTGCAAATAGGTTATACTTTTTGGTTTCATCATTCACAAAATGGAACTTGACTTTTCTATTTGGATAGAGGTAATGGAACCTCTATATTTACCATTGATTTATTATTGTTTTACATAAAAGTTAAATTTGAAGTTAATTTATTCATTAATAGATATCATTTTTTGAGATTCAGTTGCATTAAGTTATTCATTTATGACTATTATTGTTGATGATATGGGAAATATGACTAGATTTAAGATTTAGTTTATTAAACTATAGAGTTAATTTACTAATTTAGTAATCAAACAAGTGTGATAGTTGTATAGCAATATAGTCCTTGCTTTTTTTGATAGTTATTGGTATGCTAGCACAATTAAGGTAATGCAAGGTCCTCATTTTTTCTTTGTGAAAACAAATTTTTTCATGTGGTGGCACCTCTCGTTTCTACAATCTGCTACAACAAATACCTTTGCACTTTCAAAGTAAATGCTACTAAGCGCTTGAACGATGTGTCGATTATGATTCGATTGACCAAAATGAGAGATTGATTGAGTTTATAGGACATCTTGCCAAAATGTTTGTGCCGAATGGGATAGTGTGCAGAAGAATTGTGTGGAGGGGGAATTTGTGCGAGGTACAGAAGTGGGGGAATAGTTTTTCTCCCACGCATACTTCTATTATGCACATCCTCTCATTCTACTACGACATATGTTGACGGGATTAATAATCAAATCTCTGACCATTCGAATTTCTTTGTCAAATATCTATGTCAAATAAAGTAAAAATTAATGTTTTAGTGTGTAGAAGAATTGTCCAACATGGAGAATGTGTGCACAGCTGCGGAAATCGAAATTTACTAGTTCTTTTGCATATATATCTCTTTTACGCATGATTCATGCTACAAAACTAACTTTAAAATGCAAATTTAAGATTAGTTCTAAACTTATGAGATTAGTTTTAAAATGCCAATTTTTAGCATAGCATGGAACAATAGAAAATTAAATTATGATCTATTTAAAATTGGAATTAAACTATAGTAGAGTAGTATTTTGTGGCGTGAAATCCTCATTTAAATGCGTTGATTAACCAAAAGGGGAGATTGTGCATCAATTCACCAAAACAAGTGGTTGATTGAGTTTATGTGACATTTCATCGGAACATTTGTGTAGAAGAGGACAATGTGCAGAGGTGAAAAAGTGGGGGCATAGTACGGTTCTCCCGTGCACATTCCTCTTTTGTACTTCCTTTCAATCTGTTACGATGGATACTCGCGAGATTATTAATTCAAATCTCAGACTATTCAAATTTTTGTGTGAAATATCTATGTCAAATAAAGTGTTAATTAACGTTTTACAGTTTGTGCCAGATGGAAGTGTGTGAAAGAAGTATCCGCCAAGGAAAATGTGTGCACAAAAGAAAAAGCTGGCGTATAATGGTTCCCTCACACATATCATTCTTCCGCACATGTGTTTATTTACGAAATTTATTTTAAAGAAAATTTAACATTAGTTCTAAAGTTACGAGATTAATTTTAAAATGCCATTTTTTAGGGTAGTGTATAATAATAGAAAATTAAATTATGATCTATTTAAAATTAAAATTAAACTATAACAAAGTAGTATTTTGTGGTGTGAAAGCCTGGTTTAAACGCCTTGATTTTCCAAAATGAGAGATTGATTTAGTTTATATGGAATGTTTCCAAAATGTTTTCGCAGAACAGGGCAGTGTGTTCTACGGAGGAGAATGTGTGCAGATGTGCAGAAGTGGGGGAATAAAGGTTCTCACACGCATACTACTCTTCCACACATCCTTTCAATTTTCTATGACAGATATTGGCAGGATTAATAATTAAATTCTCCGACCATTCAAATTTGTGTGTCATACATGTTAGTGCTCGATGGAAGTGTGTGGAAGAAGTGTCCGATAATGAGAATGTGAACGTAGTTATGGAAGCCGATGTATAATGGTTCTCTCGCACATATCGCTCTTCTACACATGAATCAAGTTACACAATTGATTTTAAAATGTGAATTTAAGATTAGTTATAAAGTTATGAGATTAGTTTTAAAATGCCAATTTTTAGCATAGCATGGAACAAGAGAAAATTAAATTATGATCTACTTAAAACAAAAATTAAACTATAGTAGAGTAGTGTTTTGTGGCATGAAAGTCTCAATTAAATTCTTGTGAAATTTTTAATTAAATGTAAGTTGAAACAGTTGTTTTTACATGTCTACAGTTCTGGTTATTGCAATTTGCCATGACAGATATTGGTTGCAGATCCATTTACAAGTTCTTGATTTGTTTACAGCTTGTAAGCATTACATAATTCTTTAGAGTAAATGATACTGAGCACTGGAATGATGAATTAATAATGAGTTGATTCGCTCAATAAACGTTGAAAAGACTCAAGAAATGTATTTCAAATGATGTGGCAATTGACATCTTGCAATATGAAAAGTGATGACATATCACTCAAAACGAGCAAACGTGGCAGGATGCTTATGTGGCCAAAATAAGTGACACGTGGAAATACAACACACAAGCCACATGAGACTTAGTTATTTGTTTTCAACATGAATTCATAGTATATCGTTTAAGGTTGGTGGAGAATGCAGCCTAGCAAAATCCGTGGGATCGGGAATTTTATATCATTTAACCAAAGAATTAGTGTGGGTCCTGTTAGTGTCCTATGTTATAGTAGTCAAAATCCAAGCTTAGTCATTTTATTATTTTGGTCAATTTGTAAAGTGTTGCTATGATATCATATAGATCAAGTCAATAGGGTATATTAAAGTTTGAGTAGTAAAGAAAAATCAAGTTGTCAAAGTCTTAAAAGGTCTAGTTTTAGTAAGTTTAGGAAAATGTGTCAACCAAGTCATGAGTGAAGATAATAAAGGATTTGGGTTTTTCATCATCAAGTTGAGTTAAGTGGTGTATTTTCAAGTTAGTTGCAAGGTCACACCAAATACTCCATCATATCATTATCACCACAAGTTGTTGATGTGCTTCTCCACTTTGTTGCACTACTGTCAAAGCACTAAAATTTGATAGAGGATCAGGGTTTTGGTGCTATTTTTTTATATGGAGACACAAGGAGGTTTTTAAGGTTGTCAACATCATCTATCAACGATTTTTCTTGGTCGGAGGTCTCAACATCTAGTCAAACATATGCAGGTGAAAATTTGTTGCACTAATGCGTTGCACTTTTGTTGTAGGTGATGATTTTTATGGGTGAAAGTTTACAGTTTAGATCAACATTTCCAATGGTTATATGATGATTTAGGAGTTTTTTTATACTTTTTTGGCACATCAAGAAGTACAAGGATGATCAAAAGCTTGCAAATCATCAACTCGCTACGTTTTTTGTTGTGTTTCCATTGAAGAAGGAAGTAGCGCAACACTTCCACATAGTCAGCAATTTGACCTTCTAACTCGACTCCAGACCTCTTCAAATTGATTTATATGGTTATGAAAACTGTCCTTGAGTGTCTTGTAGATTCAACATTCAAGCATTGATTATATAGTATGAAGAGGAAGCTCATTGCATTTTGGTTGCATGGGATTTGCTGTGTGTTTTACTATTCTAGCAGTTAATTTCAAGATTAGTTTCTGACAAAATGAAGATTAATTTTGAAAAAATAAAGCAATTTATGTGAAGAACAAGCTAAATAACAAAAATATCCTTCAGTTTCTTCAAAGGAATTTGAATGAATATTTACAACCTATTTGAATGAATATGAAAACTTGGATCTCTTATTCTAGGCCTCTATCCAATCACGCCATGTAGATAACTATTTCACTATTTTTTTGCAATAATTTTTAGAAATAGATATAATTAATACATGTCTCACAAACACTCTTAATTTTTTTTTTACCGATATACATAATAAAAACAATTGGTCTAAACTATTTTACTATATGAATTAGTGTAAATTATTTTCCAATATAAATAACTTACTGTAACTAATACCTAGTTTTAAATCATTAATCTGATTTGCAGGTGCAGAACTGAGAACTGAGACTTAAGGAGATGTTGCCTCCATATTTAAATCCTCGTCTCAATACCCAAGATCTCATCACATGAACTAGATACTATAACTTCACCACTAAGGTTATTGTAAGTTGTTTTTGGATATTATTTTTTTTCATAACATTTAAATTTTAGGTAATTTGAAGTATATGGCTGACACATGGTGAAAAGCATTTGTTGAATGGTTATTATCCCATAACTAAACTATTTCTCGGAATGGTTATTATCCACAGTTTTTTTTTTTTTTTAAGATGTTACTGCAACATATTTTATAGTGTTTCAACGGCAATTCTAGGATTCTTCTAACATGCATTATGCGGGTATGCAGAGATGCGAAAAGAGCTGCAAATTAACTATTTGCAACCTAGCCTTAAACGTGGTGCAATTTCAGTCCAAGAAGAGGGACTTATTATACACTTACAATGCATTCTTAGAAACAGGTTTCTATTTTTGTCCATTTCTAGGCCAGTTTCTCTCGAGTATCAACCTTAATTTTTTTCCCTTTCTTTATATGTAAACTTCATATATGAAATGAAAAGATAGTTTTTTAATGAAGTTTTTCTAATTATAGATTATATAAGTAAAGTTCAAGATTTCATCTCAACAATTTTTATATTAACAAAGTTTCATATAAATAAAGTCATTGTTTCACTATATAAATTCATTCTTTCACTATATAAATTTTCAAAACATTCAAATATTTATTAATTACACAAATTTTCAAAATAATTTTTTTTTTTGTAGCTTAGTAGTTCCTTACTATTTTTTCTATTAGTATAAATGAGCATAATAGATACAAGTGGACCTCCTTTCTTGAAGGAAACTGAGTCATTTGGCCATCTGAGTGCATTGTACGCCAACAAAAACATGTACTTTCTTAATTTCCTAAAAAGAATATTAAGGTAACTGATATCAAATTTTACTAATACTAACATGTACAAAATACATAAGTAACATTCACTGAAGACATAAGTAAATCTAACTGCTAAAAAACTAGAACTGACAACTCTAGTCATCATCTGACTCTAGTGGGGCCGAATCTACACTGGAACCTAGCATTTCAACTTGTTGCATGGCTTTTATGTCTTTCTCCATTCTGTCAAGACGAGCACACTGATGTAGTTGACGCAGGTTGATTTCTTGGATGTTTCTATTAATCTCTACCAGGGTGGAAACTATCTTGGGCTCCCCTGCTTCCTGAATTGACATTATTGCCTTTAGCAGCAAACATTTTACTAGCCAATATGTTCTTATTGTGTGTTGAAACAATGAGATTCTCCCACGAGTATGCCCTAGATCTTCAATCATATGCTGTAATTCTTCCGCTGCCAAATCATCCTCCTCTTCCATTTTAGTTCTGGATTTTGTCTCCCATCCAAAAATATGAGATTTTAAAGAAGAGGGTGTTTCTTTTGAAAAGGTCTAAATTAAGGGCTCCATGAGCTCTTTGTTGGATTTTCGACCTCTCTCGGTTGGCGGAATTGTTGGGGTCACATGTTTTATTATTATGACAAGACCAAAATGAGACAACATAGAACCACTTTCAGACCTTAGGATCTAGCCCTCCTAGGTCTAGAGAGGGATCTCTCTGTATAAGTCAAAGGATATGTCTTTGAAGCTCTAAGTTATGAATTTAGGCTAGTTATATGCACGGGGTTTGTTATTTGATTAAGAGTTCGGTTGTTGGGAATCAGGAAGGAAGGGTTCATCACAGAACAAGGATGAGCATAGAGTGAATTTAGGCTGAAACAGATAACTCAGGGAACATCAAGGCCATTGTGCTATGGAGTCAAGAAAGGATTTATTTGTAATCAATGTGCAAGCTTTCAGTTGGGCTAGTCATCTAGAGAATTTGGATCTTGAAGATGATATTTGGAATGGGAAAATAAGGACAAAAAATGAAAGGGGAAGGACCATTCAGCTCTGTCTATAGATCAGGCCAGAGGTCATTTAACTCTAGGCCTACTTGGACAGAATCAAAGGCAACACAAGGGATCCTGGAAAGGCCTAATTAAGGTGGAAAGATCCTAGTGAGGCAGATATGGGATTCTAGACCTCCCAGTGTTCTCAACACACCCAACTAAATCTTAAAAAGAACATATAAATATAGAATTCATTAATTCATACATCAGAGAGTAGGCAATACCATCCACTACACTGGTTAAATCAATCGAAATCAACATTCAGATACACATATAAGCAGAAAACATTAAGGGCTGGGAGAGCAGCAACATAAGGTACCTATCAAGGGTAAATCTTATGCCAAACTTCTGATGCGAGCCAGTAGAAATGGAATGAAATGAAATCAAACACAGAGATAAGAAAACATCACCAGCTGCTTTAGATCAGGATCCAAAGAAATATGCTTGTCATATTAAAAACAACACCAATCAGGTACATCATATCCCATAGCTTGAACATTCAGTATGAATACATCAAATCTCAGCCTATCTTACAATATTACACAGAGAACTTGTCTCAAGAGGAAAATGCTTGCGTCTCACTGATATCTCATCAACAACCTTTACAAAAATTTCTTCCTGAGTTTTATAACAGAAGATGGGCTGAGGAGGTAGGTGGAGTACTAAATGAAGCATTAAAACACAGAGATAAGGAGCGGGCCGAAGCCCATTCTGTTTTAAATCTCTGCATCTATTCCCAGTACCTCTTTGGAATGAAAGAGTGGTCTTCTTCAGCTCCCATTTACTTTGACATGGTCCAGATGTACTCTGGATGCGGTAGTACTCTGTGGTACTGTGGGTGGATGAATAAACTGGTAATACAAATGGAATGGCCTGCCATACCACATTAAAAACATGCTCCGGTAGCTCGGACTGTGTTCTGGGCAGAAATATTTTCACTGGAGCACGGCATGGAGTAAAAAAAGTATGGGCGTTCCATCCTTTCATGGAGAAAAACATCTCTGCTGATGTGGCTGTCCTAATAACCTGGTTTTTTGCGCATTAAACTCTCTGTCGCTGCATTGAATACTGCATAATCAAGGCGGCCCTTCCCAACTGATGACCCTACAGTAACACGGGACTGGGTGATGAAGAATGATGCATCAGGGGAATATCTATGGAGGATGGCAGGCAGTGGCTCGGTGGCGAAACAGTATTTAGAATGAAAGTAAACAAATGCATTGATGTGGTGAGAACAGCGATGAATAGGGTTTGGTGTAAATATGCGTGAGGACCGTTAGATCATGACCTGGAGACGTAAATCAATGGTGGAGATTGATCCGTGGGAGGACTTATGGACATGGTGGCATACATACGAAACATGCAATTTCAATGAAACATATGAAACTTTAGACTTGGGTGGATATGTATGGAAATGCAATGAAATGCAATGAAACGGATGTATGAAGTGGGACCCAACTGAAAACGCAATCGCAATCGGAGCAGGGAGGAGAGTCATGCATATGAACCACAAACTTTTCGATGCGATTAGAATGTGCACTGACCGTTGGATTTGCACGGGAAATGGACGGCGGAGATCTAATCGGAACAATCGCAATCGGAGGGAACAAAGGGTGACACATATAAAAACTTCCGATTGTGATTAAGGAGGACAAGCGATAGCCGTTGGATCGTGTATCAAACGGACGGACGGGATTAAATCGAGAGATTTCAATCGGGGTGGCACTACTGAAGTTTGCGATTTCGATCGGACGGATGGTGCGATTGGTGCTAGACCATCCGATCCGATGGGAAAATCAACGGTGGAAAGTGAATCGAAGGATCGGAAGACAGGGTGCGATCAATCGCGTCGCAAGTTTTTTGCGATGGGCTGATCGGAGGGACACACATAAACATTGCGATTGCGATTGGGCGGGGGATGGGATTAGCGCTCCGCCATCGGATATTTATGACAGATCAACGGCCTAAAACGCGTCGCGGGACTTATACAACAAACCATCACATCGAAACTTTTACGATGTTTACAAAGGATTTCGCACCCACCTGGCTTCCGATTGCGATTGGCCCCCAAGGCTTAAGCACTTGGCCTTGGGTAAGGGTTACATGGGGAAGTGGTTGAAGGGGCTGGCAGAAAAGGGGCTAAGCCCTATTACAATGTTAAAAAGTGGGTTTTAGCCCATTTAAGTGTATTTCAAGGTTGGGGAAGGGTAACGATAGAGAGGGAAAAGGGCAAAAGGCTAAACAAAGGGTAAGGGTAGAAATTTAAGGGGATTTTGGGAGGATTTGAAAGGTAAGAAGGGGAATAGAAGGGGAGACAAGGGAGAACAAAGTAGAGGCTAGGTGGGGGTGAAATAAGAGGGAAAAATGGCCTTTGGGCATTCTTCTTCATAACAGAGAGGCTTTAGAAGGGGAATCTCGCTAGAGGATTAATAAAAGGACAAAAGGCACAAAGATGGGTTTACAGATGATACGGTGGGGGAAATGCATTCCTTGAAGGCTCAATACAACAATATTGTACTTCGTTTATATTTGTCAAAAATTTCATAAGAATAGAATAGATTTATTCTTTTTCCTTTGTCCAATTTGCCTTTCTTCCCTTCGTTTTTCTCACTCATCTTGACCGGAAAGAAAATGAAACTCCCGGAGCAACACGATAGAAAATTCCCGAGATGCTTAATGAATAGGATATTGAAATTACATGTTGGGTAATGTAGCGTATGGATAAAGAAGGCTAAAAGCCTTGTCCCTTCATCAATTTAAAAAACATTTCGGCCTTCTCCTTCGCCTTCCTATCGAAGATAGTACGTATCTAAACAAGACTAAAGCATACAAGAAAAAGTAAACTGTGGCCCATAGAAAACAAGCAAATTCCACAATCCCAGATGAAACCCAAATTATGCATACCCACCATATTTCTAAACAGTTTCTACTCCTATTCAACGAATGTGATGATAACACATAGGACTTACCTAAGAGCGCAACTCTACCCACCTGCATTCTTACCCTCCCATACATTCATGCTTGCCCATCACAGATGCGTACTATTTCCAAGATGACTCCAACCCCGAGGGGAAACGTAGCAAGATTTAATTTTTTTCTATCCATACGAACTATGACCGGGTCTATCTCAAACTTGGAAAATACATACTTTGGTGGTGCTCATTTGACCACCGCTAGCAAATATCTCCGCTCACCCGATGGGTGTACCCTTCCGTGTCTAAGCTCGTAAAAATTCCAAAACTGGCTTGAAGTCTAGTAATTCAAGGGTTTATCACAGGGTTCTAGTTCCTAAAAGTTTATATTTTATCATGGCTATTCCAAATGGTGCATGCCACCTTCATTAGAATTCTACTATAATTTTTGGTTTCCTTGCATAAACCGGCTCAAATGTGTTATGGCGTGGCTTTGTCCACTAACCTTCTTCGACTATAAAATGTTCTTTTAATTGCTCGAATTCTGAATAAATACATAGATTTTGTAGTTTTATAAATATTGGTTCTTCATATCCGGAATCTATCTTATCAAAGTCGTAATTGTGTAGATAATACCTTCTGATATACATTATATATATATATATATATATACTATACTTTCTATGAACGATTATATCGGGTTTAGGATGATTTTCAGAATTACTTCAATACTTATTGTGGAATTTTTTCCTTAATTTCCATTTGTAAGCATGCTTTTTTTTTCTTTTATATTTCACCTGTTTTCTGGCCATTTAGGTTATTTGAATGGTTAACATACAGGTTATTCATAGTAATTTAATTGTCCTACTTTTCTATTCTTTTTCATTTCCCGTAATAAGAATCTATAGAAGTCTATTTTACTTAGAAAATGTTCCATTTCGTTTATTACCTATTCCGTCACAGATTTTATATTTCACAAGCCTAAAGAGTGTTTTGTTGTAGTTCTTGGTCTTCGCTCGACAAGCGATAAATGCCTTACAATTTTCTTCGCTAAAAATATCATTTACGCTTTTCTCTACTTCGCATTATACATATTTAATAGTCGACCGATCGATTGCTTTCTAGTCCTGCATAGTTTATATGATTGAAACAACATCCCGCATTCCGGGAGCCTCCGAGCCTATGAATTAGACAAATCTTCCCTACCGACTCATAATTAAATTTTTGTTCCACTATTTAATGTACTTTAATTTTTGCTCTGGTTTTTCTACAACATGCAAACTCGTCGTTCTACTGCTCTCTAAATCTTTATTAATGTACATAACAATTAAAAAAATCTAATAGTTTTACATAGTTTTTTTTTTCTTCATAATCGGTGAACATTTCACACTCATGACAATTGACCAGGACCATATTACTCAACAAGATTACTCGTTCTACAAATTTTGTTTATGAATTAACAAGATATTCTACAAAATTTAGTTAACAAATTTTTAGTAGAATGTACTTATTTGTCGATTGATCATAAGGTCTCCTACCGTGGATGAGTGAAATTATCTCCGAATCACCAATTTCCCCACCCCCCATGCTCCACTCTCAGCCAAGTAGAAAGGAAATGTTGTTCTCTAAGAGATCTCAGACTCGATCTAATCCACCTTCCCGGTAGTTAAAGGATAGATGAAAGTATTTCCACTGCTTTCTACCAACTCGAAAATTCATGCCTTCTCTCCTTTATTCACCTCACAAAGACACAAGTTAGAACCCCTATTCTAGCGGATGTTTATTTATCACAGAGGACAAGAATCGACTAAATTGTTTCCATTCAACTACTTCTGGGTTGGAATAAATATTTTTACCATCGTTGTTTCTGCAAGCTTATGGAAATAATTCCATACCTAATTTTTATTTAATCAATTTTAATTCCCGTTCATAATGTACTATTTAAAAATAATAACAATAAATGTCTAAAGTCTCAACAAATAACTTAGTCATCGTCATAGAATTTAAGCTACCATAACTCCCCCCTCCCCGGAAGTGTGATCGTGTTCTCATTCTCCATTTTAGCAAATAATCTCAGTATGCTTCCGAACAAAACCTTCATCTTCCTGTAAGCCTATCCAGCCAAAGTGCTTCCATCGCACTTTAACTCCGGGTAATGGATCATTTTTCAGAGCATGATTTATCTTTGATATTATACATTGAGGCCTCGACCGTAAACCCGCTTTATCCAATTCGATTCCGCAATCAACAAACTTCAATTAATTTTCTCATAAATTTTAACATTTTTAATCAAGTCCGGCATTCATATCCTACCCGAATACTCTACCAATGGATTACGTGCTTTTAGTTTTGTACGTATCATTTTAATAATGATACATGAAAAACATTGTAAGATCTAGAATATGACTCGGGCAAGCCACCCAGAAGCCATTTCCTACCCTTTCCAATATTTGGAAAGGGCCACAAAACCTAGAGCCAAATTGGGTACAAGAGGCCCATCTTAAAGTTTCTTTGGGTTGATATTTATGTACATGTTCTCCCACCTCAAACTCATTATAAGTCCTTTTCTTATTAGCATACACTTGCTTTCCATCCCTGCTACCTTCAGACTTCGTTGATCTTCTTTACTTTTGTCTCCATTTCAACTAGAATTTCCTGCCTATTACATCAACTTGGTTTCGGGCTACTCCACTAATAGAGTTTTTTCACTATTGTCCAGATCAGTGGCTTGAATGAACTCATTAAGGGATTCCCTGACATCCGTTATTGTATGCAAACTCCACTATGTAAATATTCTTCCCACCTATTTGGTTGTTGCATTACATACATACATAACATATCCTCCAGATCCGGTCCACTACCAGTTTTTTCGTCCATCCGTGGATGGTAGGTGCTGAAATTAATTTGAGTTCCCAATCCTATAAATAATGTTTTCCAAAAATGTTGAAGTAAACTTCACATCCATGTCGATATAAATGCCTTTTGGGATACCATGTAGTCTAAAATATATTCTGTATAAATATGTCTTTTATTTTCCTGGTAACTGCCTTTATATAAGTGGATCAAAATCAGGTATAAAATGTGCCGCTTTGCTTAATTGATCCACCACTACCATTATAGAATCGTTATGATTCTTTTGACCTTGAAATACCAAGAATGAAGTCTAAAGATATCACCTCCCACTTCCACTGTGCACGTGCATATGCCGCACGCCGGCCTCGGGTGCCGTTGTTCCACTTTCACTTGCCGGCACTCTAAACACTTGTTTAGATATTATGCAATATCTCTTCTCATACTTGGCTAGAAGTAATTCTTCCTAATCACTCTCCAGATATTCTGACATCAGATGTCCAAATAGTTACTTTGATGATGCTCATTTAGAATTTGTTCCTTCAACTCCATCCTATTTGGAACAAAAATCCTCTTTGAAAGTTAGTAACCCATATTTATTAATTCTTACTGTAAGAGATTTTCCTTGTTTTCCGAACTCCTCTCAAGCTACGCCACATAAACAGATTCCGGATCTTTCTCCGCTTCGTTTTTATTTTCCAAGAATCCGCACTCAACCCGATGATAGTACAACTCATAAACACCAGGCAACTTTCGACTCTAATGCATCGGCTACTATATTCTCCTTACCCTTCACATGCTATATATCAATTTCAAACTTGCTCAGAAGGCATTCCACCTTGCCCGGTGAGAATTGAGGTCAACTTGCTTAAAATAAATAAGCTAAGTCATATGATCATTTTGAGTACAAATCTTCCAAGTAAGTAGTGCCTCCATACCCGCAAGGCATGCACTCACCGCCCAACTCCAACCATAAGTCAGGAAAGTATCGTTGTTCATGCTCTTTAGCTGATTCTGAGTGTCCACCTTACCCTCTTGGTGGAGGCGAATCGCCCCAACTCCTTCTCTTTAAATGCATCTATGCCAACTTCAAACTCTTTGTTTGGATCGCTACTCTTAATCGAGCCGTAGTCAATAAAATTTCTTAGCTTAAAAACTCGTCTTGACATTATTTTTTTCCATTTAAATACTTTTCCTTTTCAAAGGAAGCAATAAGGAAAGAATTTTTTTTGAAAAAACTTCAATAAACTCACACACAACCACCAAAGCCATAAAGGATCGAATGTCTACCACGTTTTTGGGTATCTTCCATTCCATAATCGTTCGATTTTCTCTGGTAAATCGTAATTACTTCAACAGAAATAACATGACCAAGGTACCGTATTTCTTCCTGAATAAATCACACTTACCGAATTTAGCATACAACCGATGCTTCGTAACATTTCCAACACTATCCATAAGTTCTCTTTATGCTCTTTTACATTTGGAATAAAATAAAATGTCAAGACAATGAATATTAACACAAAATTATCCGTAAAGGTGAAATATACCATGCATCAACCCTTACAAATGTTGTTGGTGCATTATCTTAATTAATGGTAACACCACAAAATTGTGATGTCCGTACCTAGTACGAAAAGCGCTTTTATGTATGTCTTCATCTTTTATCTCTGATCTCGATAGCATCCTAACCTTAGATCTATCTTTGTAAATACTCGTAGTTCCCCTTTGATATGATCAAACGATCATCAACGTTACCGTAAAGAGTATTTATTTTTGACAAGACTGTGGAGTCAAGGACATAATCCATGCACATTTGCATGGTTCCGTCTTCTTCTTCATGAATAGCACTGTGTCTCCTAAGGAGGCCACATCAGTCAAATGCAAATTTTTATCTGCAAGAGTTCTTGTAACCGTACTCAGCTCAATTAATTTTGGTACGCTCATTCGGTATGGTGTCCTCAAAATGGGGTGATGCTCTAGGTCTCAACTCTCTATGGTAAAATCAATGTCCCTTCTCGTGGCAACCTCGGTATTTCCTCCAAGAAATACATCCATAAACTCTTGCACTATTGGGATATTTTCCCATCATATTGGAGCCTTTATTTGGAATTAGTAAAACCTACTTGGATGGCATATAACCGCATCCCTTCCTCATGCACTTACCCATTTGGAGATGCCGGGGTGGATAAGATGCAGCTCGTAAAGGTTTCTTTATAATCTGAATTTCCTTAATAGTGTTCCATCTTTGCATTCGTAATATATGAGTTTTTCTTTATAGTCTACTAATGTCCTGCCTCTCCAACCCGCTCCATACCAAGTATCACATCATAGGATCCCGTGAGGGTAATATATTCAGCCTGGCGTTAGCCGTTGTTCACTAATTTCTAGTGCACAGCTCGGGGATCTTGGCACAAACCTTTCTTGCTCCCGTGGCTGGGTCTGAGGTTACCTATGGATTTCGAATTTATGACTCGCAATTCACAAATTTACTACTTTGGGACTTACGTAGCTTAAAACTTGCACTCCGGGTCTACTAAAATAGAAACAAAGTTGAGATAGTAATTTACCTCTAATTCTATCATTGGGTCGATTGATAATATGCCCGCCTCATCTTCCAGGGTTACGCACTAGGTATATTTCTAGCTACATCTCCTACTATCGAGGCCTCCCGTAAGTCAGTAATCGCCGCTCCTTCCTCACTATGGAAAATTTATGTAGTAGTGTGTGCCTCTCACCACACTTCAAAGACCGTAAGGGTGGCTTTTGATTTCCGTGCTTGATCCGGTTTGTCAAGCTTCGTAGGTTTATCTTCCGTGTGCCATCTTATTCGTTGATGATTCCTACCAAACTTTTTTCCAAAGGAACTTCCCGGCGTAACTCTCAAAATTCATCGGTTCTCGTTTTTCTTGAAACCAACTACCCTTATGTTCTTTCTTTGTCTCATAGCTTTACCATGTTTTCCTTTGCTCTTAGCATTCTCAAGAGCACATTATTTCCTTCCCATCAGCTTCATCCAGGTGTTTTGGATTCACAAAGTCAATTGCTCCTTCAAGGAGTTGGAAAACTACTCAAGAACCGTTGTACTTTTGCCTTTTGATCCCTTAAATAAGGAACACACAGAGTAAGGATGTGAACTTGGTGATGTATGTTGAACCCTTGGTTAACCGAGAGGGGGGTCAATCCGCCTTAACACAAATATGTATTCAGAAACTTTCTTCACACTTATTTACATCTTCATTACAGATCAACTTAATATACAATGGAAAAACAATCTAATAAGTGAGCAAGCAGTATTGCCGCATTAAATACGTAATATCAACACATAATCATCATGCACATAGACAAATGTGATATAAGAGGAAACCCATATGAGAAAACCACATCTTATTATTGTTGTGAAGCAAAGGCAAGCTCCAACTCCTCTCACCACTGATTTTCTCAGAGGTCTAAAACCTGGCCAGAGGTTACTATCATCTCAATTTTGCAAGCTACAACTCAAGGAAGCTCCAACTCCCATTTAATTTCTCATGAGTTAAAACCTACAGAGGTTCCTACCTCAAACCTACCATTAACCGGACATATATCAAGCTATTAACTTGATATGGAAGCACCAACTTCCTCAATCTTAAGGAAAAAAATCATATGCCGATTTACTCCTGATATCACTCGTTTTCTCCTTGCTCTCTATCAAGTGGTCCTTCCAACCTTCAAATTTGCTTGATATCATCTCCGGATCTTCACAACTCCTCTCTCTACTCCTTTCTTCTTACACTCTCTCACCTCATGTAAATCTCTTACATTCTTCTTCCTCTCTCATCCATTCGCACTTAACCTCCTTTTCCACTAATATTACATCTCTTATACGATAACTTCCCGACCGATTGTGATTCTAAAGGAATATGAAGTGAACAAGCTCCGACCCTATGCCTTCCGCCCATTCAATTCTCATTCCTTCAAGCCAGTTATTACATGAGAAATAATCATTACAACACTCATGGAGTTTTTCCTATGCCTACGAGACTTGCCTCTCGCATCACATACAATAAAAATAATTAAATAAATTTATATTTATAGTTACAACAAGTATTTTCTACTCATCCCTTTCACCTCTTTGGCTCACCGTCCATTTGTCCTTTTTATGCCGTCATTGTCCGTTCGCTCGTAGTTTCAATTACATCGCTTATGCCCAAGCACATTTTCCTTACTCGACCTGCCTGGCACGTTTTCAACAAGCATTCACCGCATCTCCTTTTTCCCAACTCGTCTCTCTCTCACAGGCTCAATAACATTCAACCTTTTCTTCAAAAAATGTCGTTACCACATCAACCATTGTTTTGCACGAAAGTGTCGTCTTATTACTTCTTTTGCGAGTCTTTATGCCGCTATATTCTAGTTTCCGCGTATAATTACTATGGTTTCTTCCATTTCGTGTCTTTTGAGCCGTTGCTTACACTTTGCTTTCTGTAAATGTTCGTTATGTATATATCCACATGCACATCATCCTTTTATAGATCGAATCTGGCCATCGCACTCAGCTTTAACTTCCCAATCTCAATTTCGAATTCGGCACACCAAGTTGCATGTTATTTAATTGTTCCCAACCTATGAAAATAGGTGGTTTTAGAAATGCCAATGATCACTCCCTCTTAACGCTATCAATGCTTCGTTTCACCTTTTACCACTTATCCTCCAAAGCTGCAAAACAACAACTTACGAGTTTTCTAATCCCGCCGTGTTCCGCGGATTTAAAATATATTCCACTATATTTTAAGATCGTATTTAAATATATTCCACCGTTCGTTATAATCCTCCTTGTCCTCTCGATGTGATTTAACAAAGGAAGACCACATATTTCCGTACTTGAAAAGACCTTTAGGCTCTTGCTTTGATCTTCATCATGTCCGTCTCTTTATCGCACTTCGACGATTCCAGCTTATCCCATGTGCCTTCATCCATATGATTCCCGATATGCAATATGCGAAGGGTCTGCGTGACTTCCTATCGTTTACTTTGGCATTGCAACTCACATGACTTCCAAGGACAAAGTATATCTCTCCCCGCTTCCCGATTTCGATATGCGATGAACTTCACATCGCATCGCATCACATCGCCACTTCGCGTATGCAATGAACTTCGCATCGCCGATGTGTGATATTTCACCGTGCCGCCACGTGTCCCTTCGCATCGCATCGAAAATTTTCAGTCACGATTTCATTATCGCACTTCGTGCTTCCTGATTCAACCCGATTCTCAAGCGCTTATTCTCCTAAGCTTGCGAAGTCCGATATGCGATCTAGTCCCACTTGATTTTGATATAATCTCTCGCTTTCGATCTCCTTTAATCTAATTCATCGATCACTTCTGGCCCATGACTATACTTTTGGGGTTTAGGAAAGTCATCCTAGTTCACTACACTATGGAGGTAGCCTGGGTACGAAATGGTCATCGCATGTCATCGGGAGGAGTCAGACAACCGTTGATCTCGGTCAACACCGATGGGCGAGTCAACCGCGAGGCACCCCTGGGTTAACCATCAGCATTGTGTCTCCGTGTACCGTTGATCCTGCATCAAATGTTAACCATGCTCATAAGATGCGCACGAGGTTTAGCCTCATCGCTCGCTACCTTCGTTTATTCAAATAAGCCTTCGCCGCATATGTCGCCTATGCTTCTTTCCCCGGCTGAATCTCTCTAAGCTTGTTCTTTTGGTTATCGCATTTCCGTTGCACACACCGATATCTCCGAGCTCCTTTTCACGCTTTATTCGTTTCCTTTCCGTTTACCTCTCGCTATCACTAGTAATTCTAGTGTTACTCCTTTCTACTCCTTTTCCATCAATGACAATATCTGCACACCCCTTTCGCATTGATGGCAACACATCCACCGTCATTCCCATACTTCCTTCAGACTTCTCCCCTTTCATTCCGAGAAGTATCTTGTCTTTCTTTCCTCTCGCCTCGCTTTACAAAAAAGAGCCTTTCTTATTTTTCTCGCTTTTCCTCCTCGACACATCAATGGTGCTGGTTGCACTTTTCCCAAAGGTGGTTTATATTACATTAATAATTACCGAGGACCCGTTCCATGCACTCGCTTCACGGCTTCTAGCTCTTTGTGACAATTTGTATTGATTTTCGTTTTCCCCCGGAATGATGCTTGTCTCGCTATCGACTATCACTCTGTCTTCTCGCATTGGTCCTCGTTCCCCGTATGCAAAATTTCTTTAATTCTTTTTATTTATTTTTTTATTTCTAATCATGTTAGAGAGTAACATCTCTGTATACTCAATTTCTAGTTTTTCTCTTAGATATTCGAATGGTTCTTTCGCAAGAGGTTTTAACAATATGTCTCATGTTTTTTCCTCGTCGGGTACATATTCCAACTTTACTAATTTCTGTGCTACTTTTTCTCCGAGGAAGTGGTACTTTACGCTGGGATGTGCTTTGTTTTTTGTAGAAGCACAAGATTTTTTGATATACTTATTGCACTTGTATTGTCACATTTGATAGAAATGGGTTCATCAATGCTTACCTTCATGTCTTGGAGAGTTTGTTTCATCCACATAATTTGTGTGCAAATATGCCGCCGTCGCTATGTATTCTCATTTCGTTGTAGAGGTTAAAAGAGATAGAATTTCGTCTTTTTCTACCCATGCCGCCATTCTTTTTCCCAAATAAAAAGCACCTCCACTTGTGCTTCCCCGTCACCACGTAACCGGCCCAATCTACATCTATGTATGTTGTTAGTGTGAAATTTTTTTTTTCCTTTTGATACCATAAGCCATAATGTGAGGTTCCTTGTAGATATCTAAATATTCTCTTGATTGTATGTAAGTGATTTTGTTTGGTGTCGCTTGGATATCTCAAGTCCTATCGCCAAGATAATGTCTTTTATGTGCCCAGAAGCAGCTAGATATACCGACTTCCTATCATGGATCTCGCAAATTTTTTGATCTACATCTCGTCGATCCATCATTAGCATAAATTTGCATCTAGTAATCATGGGAGTTGACACAAGTTTGCGCCTTCCATTTCAAACTTTTTCTACATTTCTTTTTAAGTATTTTTCTTGTGAAATGAATATCTCTTGTTCTTTTGTTGAATTTGAATTCTAAATAAAAAGGTGAGCCTCCAATCATCGACAACTCAAATTCGATTCATTTCTTCAAGAAATCCTTTTGCTAACTCATCTGGCCGCTACCAAACATGATGTCATCTACATATACTATCACAATTAAGAGTTCATCTTCATTAGCCTTTATGTACAAATTGTTGTCTACTCCTCCTTTCTTAAACCCTTGTTTTTGCAAGTATTTGTCCACTTGAATACCATGCACGAGGAGCTTGTTTAAGAGCATATAAGGCTTTATCCGCACACATAGTCATGTTTCTTTGTTAATGAGAATCCTTCAAAGTTATTCCATGTAGACTTCTTCCTACCCATTCAGAAGGCAAACTTCACATCCATTTGATATACTCCGAAATCATGATAACATGCAAGGCCAAAAACATTCTTATTGCTTCCATCCTGCTACAGTAAAGCTTCATCATAATCAAGTCCTTCCAATTTGTGAATATCCTCGAATACAAGTCCGGATTTATTTCGATTACCTCGCCTTGTTCATTCATCTTATTCTTGAATATCCATTTTGTGCCAATGACATTTTTTCCTGGGTCTTGGAATTAATCTCCGGTATTGTTCTTCTTAATTTGGCTAGTTCTTCATTCATAGAATTTACCCAGTTATTGTCTGTTTCGTCAGTTTCTTCGAACTTTTGGCTCTATTTGAGATAAAGATGGCTAGTATACTTCTTCATCTATTCAACAAGTCGTCTTCTTTGTCCGGACTCCTACACTTTTTCCCCAATGATTTGATCTTCTCGATGGTTCTTTTGAGTGTATCTGAGGGACCCTTCGAGTTTAATTCAGATTCTCTCGTTGTCTTGTTATGTTCATCATTATCTTGGTTCTTACCAAGGATCATCTGTGAGGGATTGGCACAGCTTGTGTTTCTTGTACCGTTTGATAGATCTTCGTCAACTCTACGTTGAATGCTTTCTTCGCCACCCCAGGTACCGTTGCTGTAACACCGCAACCTCATTTGGATGCACATCCTAAAATATTCCTTCATCATCTCTCGCATCAAACTGCTCAGTTTTTCATCATTAATTTATGAACACTTACTTCCAAAGACTCTAAAGTGCTTTATTGATACGGTTTACCATGCCATACCTAGGTAAGGCTCTGATCACAATTCTGGCTTTATATGAGCTTTGTTGAGAATGTGAATAGATGTGTGTACTGTTCTTCCCATTAGGTTTGGGGAATGTTACTTTCTTGGATCATGGATCTCGGGAAATCTCGTTGTACCGACTTGTTTTGTCTTTCGCCACTCCATTTGGTTGAGGTGTACCCGCAATTGTAAACTATTGTTTTATCCCATGTTCATCGTATAGGTCCGCAAAATCATAGTCTATGAATTCACCTCCTTTGTATGATTCGATGCATTTTAGCCTGTATATTGTTTGATTTTCCACCACAATGCCTCGAATATCTTGAATTTCTAACTTTAGATTTATATTTGAGAAATCTCCACCCACGCCAATCTAGTTAAATCATCAATTACAGTATGAAATAAGATTCTCCTACCCGGTGCATTAGTTCTTGAAGGTCCATGTGTAAGCCATGGCCTAATGGTAGATAGTTCATCTGCACAAAGATCTGTGGGTCTCATACCCAATTGGTAGATTTATATATAGCATTTGGAGGCTTCTTTATCAGATGTATTTCTAACTATTTTCTTTCTTGCTTAGACTGATGATGTGGTCAAAGTTTAAGTGTCCCAATATTTTATGCCATAACCATGATTCACTTGTTTCATATGTATACGTTCATTCTCTTTCCACATAGACATTAATTTCTATTCTAACACTACATGAAGGTCTTTTCCCGTGGTGCTCGATCTTATTTCACAATCTTGGGCTTCCGAAAGGACCTCATAGCCTTTATCACATGATGATCGGGATGTTTAGTTATTTGGCTGCTACCATCCACAAATAGTACATCTGAGCCTCTCCTCTTCCATTATTCCGATCGACCGAGCCTTTTCCTTTATTTTCCCCTCGCTTTATCATTTCCGAATGTTACATTTCTAGATTTCTTTCATCAAAGGTTACAAACTTGCTTCGATCTCAAGTCATATGCTTTAGCATCCATCGTCCATATACCATCGCTTTTCTAATCTCGAGCTATTAGAGCTGTGTAACACTTATTCAACTTATTTTTCCACTACAGTTGCTATTTGTTTGGCACCTTTTCCGAGAAGATGGACCACATTCTTCGAGAGGACATTTGGAAGACATGTGCCCGATTTGATGGCATACAAAGCATTTGATTATATTTTTAAATGGATTATGTGTACGAATGAACTCTACTGTTCATAAATCTCCTGGGGTTTAAACTTCCCGCCTTTTCCATACATTCCGATCTTTACATGTATAGAGAGTTGAACCCCTTACAACAACAAAAATACCCATGGAAACGATTAGTGTATCTTCGGTGGGGTTGTCTTCCATTTGGTTGCTTGAGGTAGCATTATTTTTCGTATCCTTTGTCAAGAATGATTATTTTTGTTTAACAAGATAAAGAATATGTCCCATTTGTAGGACAGAAAAAGCAAGTGAAATTTCTCATAGGAGGAAAATATCTCCTTTGAGATCTTTCAAACTTTTTCAATCGAATCTTTAGAACAATTGAACTTTTTTGTAAATTCTTGCTTCTTCATCTCATTTTGTCTCTTGATGTTGCCGCTTGTTTCGTTTGATTCATCACACACTGCTCTGCCTGCCTTCGCTTCGTGGTTCCTTTTTGAGCTAAGCCATCATTCCTTTCAATGTCTTCTCCTTCTCCGAGGTCTCCATGGAGGAAATCTCATCTCCGAGCCGCTTACACCCCCCCGCTCCTTTTCTTCTATCATTGTTTAATAATATTAGATTTTCGCCGTAGTTAATTTTCTTAAAATGCAAGAAATGATATCATTATCCTACCTTGGATTTGTTGGTTTTCCTTCGTAACCTATCCTGGGCCTTTATGAGAGGAGATATTTGAGAATTTAGTATTTTATTCAACTATTCAAGACTTCTCTGTCATTTGAAGAGTGTTCATTGTCAATTTCCTTTGGGTGTGTTCTAAATTTCTTTTCGTATATTAGTTTTACTTCTTCTTCTAATTTTTATTGCTTCTAAATTTTATCCTTAATTTGCTTTAGTAACGTGTCTTCCACCTTCTTAGCTTCTTCAAGTTCTACTTTCACTGAATGAAGTTCTCTCACTTGTACCTCTCTTTTTACATATTTGAAGAATGTCTTTCTATTTTTCAAGACTTGAGCTTGTCCGTTCATTTCCTCCTCCTGTGGCACTTCTTAGCTCCCTCAAGATCTACCTCACCTTCTTCCTCATCTTCTGCATGAACTGTGACTTTCCTTGGCTGATTTCCAACACAAATTCAGAGAGGTTCCTTCTTCATTTGAGGATTCATCTCAGTTTTCGCATGCACGCGTTATCTTGTCATATAAAGTGATTTTCATTGAATCTCTTCCTTCTCGCCAGCTATTTGTTTCCTGCTTTTCTTCGTTTCCTTAGAGTATGATTCTTTGTTTTCAGAAGGACACTGATGCATAGTGCCCAACTCTTCCACAAATAAACATTTAAATGGAAGCTTACCTTTATACTTACCTAAGCCTCTATCCAATCTTTCAACAAATTTGCCTCTTCTTCATCAAAGTAGGAGCACGTATCTTCCTTTTTCTTTTCTCTTCTCATCCTTAAAGGTCGCTCTCACATTCGACTCCTCTGCGGGTCTTATCTCATAGGTCAGTTAAGTTTCCAAGTAATTGGTTCATGCTCAAATTTTCCACTTCAACGTTTTCTAGCAGTGTAAACAGGATTAAACCTCTAGATGGCAAAGATCTCAATATCTTTTGAACAATTACACATTCTCTAATGGTTTCTCCTAGAGCTTTCATATTATTCACAATTTCGCAACCTTTAAGAAGAAGTTGGCAACATATTCTTCTTCATTCATTTTTATTTTTCGAATTAAATATACAGACTTGTTTGGCCATCTTCACCTTTATCTCCCCTTGCGGATATTTAATGTATCCCATATTTTCAGTCTTGTCAGGTATTACTGCAAATTCTCAGCCACATGGATCTACCATATAGTATTCATGGCTTTGACATATATAAAATCTGGCTTGGCTTTTTCTCCGTGTCGAATCCTTTGGGGCATATCCCAAATCCACAGCCCCAAAATTATATTCCTGTGAGACATTTATGTATAACCTCATTCTTATTTTAAGGTACATAGTGTTGCAAACAAAGGGCGGACAGAGCTAGTATCCGATTGACCAGCTTACCTGGGACCTATGATCTCCTTCATTATATTAAACCGATACTGCATGAACCGGTCGATACTAATTTTTGAACCTTTAGTTAAACTGTAGAGGGGGGGTGAACGCGCTTAACTCGTCATATGTCTTGTCAAACTTTCTTTTACACGACATTACATCTTCATTTGTATGATCAATTATAATATACAATGGAACAAATGGCTCCATTAAAGTGATGTTATGTATTGCTGCATTAAATATAGAATATCAACACATAATCATCATGCACATAGACAACATATAAGTGGAAACCTATAAGGGAGAAAACCACATATTATTATTGTTGTGATGCGTGTAAGCTCCAACTCCTCTCACCACTGACATTTTCTCAGAGGCTTCAACCTACATGAGGTACTCACTCTACTTGCAAGCTACAATTGCAAGGAAGCCCAACTCCCATCTATTTAAAGGTACAAACTTCCGTGAGGCTCCCACACTCATCCAAATTACAATCGACATATATCAAGCTACAACTTGATATGGAATCACCAACATCCTCACCGTACGATAAAATATTATGCCGATTTACCTAAAAGACACGCCCGTTTTTCTCCTCTTTATCGTTGTCCTCCAAATTTTTAAAATTTGCTTTTCTTATATCATCTCTGGATCTTCACAACTCCTCTCTCTCGCTCCTTCTTATTCTTACACTCCCTCTCACCTCCGTGTTCCCCTTACATTCTTCTTCCTCTCTCATCCATTCCCGCGCTCTCTCTCTAACCTCTTTTTTCCACTCGATATTACATATTTTATACAAATAACTCCCGAATGATTTCATTCTACAAAAGGGAATATGAAGTGAACAAAGCCCGACCCTATGTCACACCCATTTGATTCTCTATATTTTTAGTTGTTGCTATTACATGAGAAATAATCATTACAACACTCATGGAGTTTTTCCTATGTTTCACGTAGACTTGCCTTTGCATCACATACAATAAAATAATTAATGAATTTATTTACGCTACAACAAGTATTTTTCACTCAAATTTTCTTGTACTCTTGGCTCACCGTCCATTTGTCCTTTATGCCGTTGTCAATGCCTTTTTCGCTCGTTAGCTTCATCATATCAGTCATTTCAAGTGCATTTTACCTTATTTCGATCAGTTCGGCACATTTTCAACAGCAATGCCACCATATCTCTCATTAACCGCTCTACTATGTGCCCACAACATTCAACCTTTCTTCAAAAACGTCATTGGTCGCATCAAATCATTTTTTTGTAGCATGAGTGTTGGTCTTATTACTTTCGGCTTAGTCTTTTTAGAGGTCATTATATTCTAGCTCTGATAACTGCCGCTCTTTCCATTTCCCTCGTGTCTTTTGAGTCATGCTCACTCACACTTTTCAGAATGTTCGTTATGCATATCCACATGCACATCATCCTTTCATGCATCGAACCATTACTCGACTCCACCTCTTTAACTTCCCAATCCGACGAATTCACACAATTCGTTAGTATGTTATTTAATTGTTCCTAACCCATGTGAAATAGGTGGTTTTAGAATGCCACGTATTTCCCTCTTTAATGCTATCATACTGCTTCACCTTTTACCATCCTATCCTCCAAAAAGAAATGCGAAACAACAACTTACCAAACTTTCTCTAATCCCGCCTTTCACTGTTCGAGGATTTCAAAAATATATTCCATTATATTTTAAGATCGTATTTAAATATATTCCACTGCTTCATGTTATAATCCTCCCTTTGTCCTCCGATGTGATTTAACAAATGAAGACCACATATTTACGAACTTGAAAAGACCTTTAGGTTTCGACTTCGATCTTCATCGTATCCACTCTCTTTATCACACTTCGCATTCCTATTATCCCATGTGCCTTCGTCCATCCTGACTTAGATATGCACATGGGTGTCCCACTTGACTTTATCGCTACTTCTCATCGCAACTCACATGACTTCTAAGATCGTGCGATATCTCTCCTAATTCTCGATTGCGATATGCGATGAACTCGCATCGCATCGCATCACCACTTTGTGGTATTTGATGAACTTTCCATCATCGATGTGCGATATTGCCCCGTGTTGCCATGTGTCCATTCGCGTCACCACATCGCATCACAACTTTGCATCGCCATCATTATCACACTCGCACTTCAACCCGATTCTCAAGCTTATTCTCGAGGGCCATGGATGTCCATATGCGCACGGTCCCACTAATGTGATATAATCTCGCCATTGATCTCTCAATCTCATCCGTTGATCACTTCTCATTCCATCGTACTTTGGGTTTAGGAAAGTGGGTCCTAGTCTAATACACTACTATGTTATCTTTGTATGGAATGGTAATTAGGCATGTGCTACCACAAGGAATGACAACCGCCGCATCCGCATTCAACGCCCGATGGGCTAGTCAATCGCGTGAGGCACCCCTTGGGTTAACCATCTGGGCCGTTTGCTTTCCATGGCACCGTTGGATCCTAGATCAAAGTTAGTCGCGCTCATAAGATGTGCATGAGTTTTAGCCTCAGCCGCCTGCTGGGCCTTCGCCGTTCACCACCGCTTTCGCCGCCTTCATCGCATATTCCCGCCTTGCTTTGCTACTTCGCGAATCTCTCCCGGAAATATATTCTTTTGGTTATTACACTGACAGACACGCCCGATCTCTCCTAAGCTCCTTTTGTCGCTCTTAACTACTTCTTCGCCGCCTTTATATCACTAGTAATTCTATATTACCTCTTTCTCGCTCCTTTCGTACATCACGTACATTATTTCCAACAATGTACTCATCCATCATCATTTTTCCCAAATTTTAAGTCATGGAACTCTCTATACTTTTCGTCATAGAATCATTCAGCTAAGTATTTATCTTTAAATATTGTTGGAACGAATCCCAAGTCACGTCCCGATCATCTATACTGTGGACATTTTTCACTTCCTCCCACCCTTTGTAGGTTTTTCCTCAACTGATAAATGGCCAATCAGGTTCTAGTTTTCATCGTTTTATTCAAAAACTCGAAAATACTTGCTCATGCTTATCACCTACGCCAACCACTTTCCTCTACTCCATCAAACGTAGGTGGTTTTATCTTTCGAAATTACCTTGTAGCCCCGTTGAAGCCTAGAAAATCTCCCTTCAAACATTGGGAAAAACCACCCATTTCCAGACCTTAAGATGCCTCCCTTTTCCGTTTGGATGGTGGCTCCGATCGGATTTAAAGGACCAGCTTTCCTTATAACTAAATGGATTGAATTGGATGGGTGAAAATAGGACTAAATTAATCAAATAAAACTATCTAATCTAAGCTAAATACTGATAAAGAAATTCTAATCTGTAACCCGAATAACTATATGAATATTAACTTAAGATTGTTTCAATCTAATAATAACCATGAAAAAAATGTATTATTAATTAAATTGAAATGTGCAGTAACGAATAGAAGATAACTCGTTTAAGAAATTAAATGAGTTATATTAATATATTGCATTCATCATTATATACCATTCATATATGCTTATAAATGATAACATTCCAATTATACTCGAAATGATAATATAAAAAGGAAATGTTATGAAACTAAATATATAAATGATACAAGAAATTTTTCAAACGAATACCAGAATGTAGAGAATCAACAAGTGAATGATAGAAATACCTCATTCATCTTGAAAGACTCAAATGAAATGTGATACTCCTCGACTAGTACCCGATGTAAAATTAAACTAAAAGGCACGAAATGCAACACTTCAAAAGATAATTTTATATCAAAATCACCGTATGTGATCTTTTCATATAAATATACACAAGGAATGAAGTGCTTAAATGTTAGCTCCAAATCCCAAAAAATATTACAATTTCCGATCCCTCTCTAAATGCATGAGAGGGATTTAAATAAGAAATTACATAACAAAATCCTAATACTACCGCTACAATCTATCAAATTAAAACCGAAAGGCTATCTTGAATAAAACCGATTCATTGTTTTTCTCTCTCTCGCTCGATGAAGCCAAGTTGCAAATGTTCGTATATCCTTAGAAACTTTGGTGGATGACTCATCTCGAATGCAACCGTCCCAAAGATAGGTGGCATCGAAAATTCGAATTAAACAATCGGCTACTGCTTGATAGGAATTTGATAGCCGTCTTGCCGATTGTTTGGTTTGATCAAATGAGTCCACATATCGTCCCAGGATATTGTCTAAGTTTGCTAATTTGTTGACTTTTCCTTTTCCATTTCTTTTTCTCCCACTGCTTCGCTTTCTTTCATTTTTGCAACCACAGAACACAAATTAAATGAGATTGATCGAAAGTATAAGTCGTCATTTATGAATTGCGTGATATTATTCATCATACTTTGGCCCTTGATATCGCTTCTAGCCTTTCATTATTTGATGTTCCCATCTCCAGAACAAGATTTCTTTGTGCTTTTCTCTTATCCCCAGAAGATTTTGCTTCTTTTTCCCTTTTCTCGTGTCCCGGCTGAGAAATTCGTGAAATATTTTCTATCTAAGATTGCCTATTTCTTGTCTAAGAGTTATGACATTTTGGATCAAAGATGTAGCAATATCACAAAAGGTTCTCTGGCCAGGTGATGTTCTTCGGAAAGTAAAATTCAATTACATCACAGTCAATAGTTTATTAGCCTCAAGGGTTTTCCGATTAGAATTCATTTAACTTTGGGTAATCTTTAAAACTTATCCAAAGTTGCTTGGAAATTCCTTTCTTGAATCATTTTTGCATTTTTCTCATTTTGTAACAGACTCTTGTAACTTAGAAATTTCTTCATTAGCCGTTTTTTTGTTTGCCGTTAAGAGTTTTTCATCAACTTTCTTTCTTTTCTTCTCAAAGAAGTCAGTTTACCTCTCTTGACCTCAGGTCTCGATCTTTGTAGTTGTCAAAGGTAACTGGCTAATATGTTGTCGATTTTCCTTAGCTTCGTTCTTCCAAAGTGAAGCTATGTGGAGATCTTTCGAGTTATCGCTGAGAAACTTCTACAACTTTATCCACTGCTATAAAGACTATAAGCTCCCGTATAATCGGGACAATTTTGTGAGGTCTTCGAATGGATTCATTTCATTGTTCTTATAAACAATATCTAGTACCCTCTGATGGAGAAAATATGCCCTCGTTCGTCTTTCTCTTTCTTTGTCTTTTTAACAACAAACTTTATGTTTAAAATGGCCGTAAATACATCCAAAGGAGGGATCTCCTCAACTTTTAATGCAATATGCCCCGTAGGATGTTCAGAATGATTTCAACATCCCCGCTCTATTTGTTCTTCATCTTTATCCCGCAACTAAGCCGTTGAGCACCAGTTGATCATATTGTTTTAATAAATTTCGAGGAGAACCTCAAGATTAGTAGAAACCATAATCTCCTTAGTTGTTTCTTTTCCTTTTTTCTCGTATCTATGTTCTGTCAGCTTCTTTTGTCGTCCGATCCATCCTTTTGATTATGCACATCATCATTTCGATACTTGCATTTCTCTGTCATTTGAGCGTAGACTTCGACCGTGATTTCGACCGGATTTATCATCGCATTTCCCTTGGGACATTCAGGTTTGTCAATAGTGACTACTTTTGAGGAGTGTACAATGGTCGGTTAAATGTGCCCGGCCGTATATTGATTTAGACAGATGTTTCTATCAAGGCGCAGCCGAATGTACCTTCGTCTCTAACCTTGGGTTTACCTCAAATCGGTCCAGAGAACTCTTGCACTCGGCTTCTAAATAAGAAAATTTATTTATTTCCTCCTCGTTGAAATTTAGACTTGGCCAAGTCAAAAATTCGAGGAAAATTATCTAATGAAACAAACAAATCATCGAATCGTATCCGGTCTATGCTCAAAACGAGCAATCAAATCGAAGTGTGTTGACATCAAATGCTATCTTTTTGGATCATATTGTCTTCTGCAATGGTTGCAAATTACAACTCCTCTATCTTGGAGACTTTTTCTCGCATGCTTGAAATCATTTAGAGTGAACTGACCACAATTGAGTGGGAATTGAGGCCACATTTCCTCTTCTGCATCAGTTATTCAAAGACCTAGATATTCCTCACCGTCATTGAATTTATAGGAAATTTCTTTGTTAAGAAGTTTTGTCCGGAAACAAAAGTGATGAACATGCGCTCCACAATACTACCAAAAACCCCGATGTATGTAAATTTTTCCTCCCCCAAACCAATCTCCAATTGCGTATTGTGCTCGCCTTAGCTTTATCGTAAAATCTAGAGGAAAGCGATTAAAAATGGTTTGGAAAATAGGATGAGGAAAACCACGACGATTCTATATAATATTATCTTGGAAATGAACTCTTCCAGCGCTTATGATAAATATGAATTGGGATGTGTTCTTTGGGAGTCCATTTCCATCCAAATAAGGAACTTAATTGAAACAAAGAGCATCAAGAATATAGCAATAAAAGAAAAAAAAGGAGTGGAATTTCCAAGGTTTTTTCCCGTTCAGATTCAAGTATCCTATTGGCCATTCTATCGTAAAGAATAACAGCCCAATCCATAATGTCGAATTAAGGAAGCTAGCCTAGGATTAATGGGACCATTTGTATAGAAAACCTAGCTGAATTATCATTTCCAACAACCTACAAGATCATGTGCTCGCATAGCAATATGGAGGCGTAAGGGAATCATTATCACATAACGCATGCGTGCTTCATTTCTGTTTCTCCGGATTTTTCCCTCCACCTGACAGGTCGCATTGGACTTTGTTATTATCACCTTTTTGATAAATTCCTTGTTATACACCTTCATGTCCTAAAGATGAGCATTGCTTTCAGACTTTCTCGCTTTAAACGAGCCAAAAAGGCACTCCAGATAAAACAAACGTTCGTCTTGTATCTTACACCGTCACAACCCATCGAACTACATCATAATAAGCATGATGTTTCCGCTTTCCGTCGCAATTCGATGCAAAAACGAATTTGCAAGTGTTTTTTCGCTGATCTCCGAGCCTGACCGAGCTATCTTCACTGAATCGATGCCTTTTCCACCGTGACCTTGGGGTCTTCTCTTCCAATAGGCTGTAGATCGCGTCCCATGTCATTTTCCCAAGCCCCCGGCATGATGATCAGATCAGTCTTAGTTTTAGGGTTTTTCTTTTGGAGACCGTAGAGTTTCGACAAACTCACCGGCAAAGCAAGCTTTTGTTTCTTCTCCTCTCTTTTGTATTTCGCGTTTGCTACCGCTTTCCCCTTTATTCACGGAATGAAAGAGCTTGGTGTTCTTTGGCTCGCAAGAATAAACTCTCGCCGTGATAAACAAGCAACTCAAACTAATGATTTATGAACTTATGGTTTTCATTTATTTGTTTCGTATATTACAGAAATGCTCCTTTGGGTCACACTCACATATTTAAAACCAAATCATTAACCATATTCATTTGATTCGTTATTGAATGCCTGCATTCAATAGAGATTTCCGCGCTCGTGAAATATTGTAATATTCACTCATTCTGAACTCTTCGCATGCAATAAATGAATCGCATCAAAGTTTTCGAATGCTATTATGAAGATCATACAATACGTTTATCCCATTAATCGATTACATTGCAAATTTTCCGATCTCTAATGGTGGGGCTCACCATAAGACTTTGAACAAATTTTTTGATTTTTCTTTTTGAAAACGTTTATCGTAAAACGCACGCTCTGACGGAATTTCAATTAAGCGTAAAGAGTTTCTTAAATACTATCTCGATTAATCGATTGCGATCGGGACCGCATCGCATCTAAGTTTATAAATAACCGTTTTAAACTCTTAGCGATTCGAAAATTTCCGATCGAACTAATCGCATCGAAGGATTTGAAATAGTATATGAAATTTCTTTAAAGCGCTATCTCCGATTCTCCGGCTTGCGATTGAAATTTTAAATTTGACTTGTTTTTTATGATAAGGCCTTGTATATTAGATCGGATCATGTTTTTGAATGTTGAATCCGTTTAGTAACAATATGAATTTTTCCAAAACAATGAATTTTATTTCAAGTGTTTTATTTCTATAAGAAAAAGAAAGGGACCTCTATTTCTAAATGAATTTTATTTCTAAAATTCTTATGCGGAGGGTTGTTGTATAGTACAACAAGTTCCACTTTCTCGTCTCTCTTTTGACTTCTTTCTCTGATCCTCGACACATTATCTCGACTCCTTACCTTCATTGTAGTTTTTATTTCTATTATTTTTCGTTGAGACTCGACTTCTTTCCACCGTCGTTGGCATGGCCTCGCTTGTTTCTCATTTCCCCGCATGTCTATGATACCACTGTGACACTCATACAAAAAAAAAATTACTCCTCAAGCAAAACTAACTCTTTTACTAGAAATTCTTACCATAACTATTAATGTTTTTATATACTAGTTAATGCATTTAAAATGTCCCAATCCCGCATTGTATTTATCACATTTCATAGCTTATATGTTTTCGTAATACATAATCCCATGTCTCTTTCTGAGCAATAAAGATTATTAATTTTAAAGGCTTGCGTTATAAATTGACTCTCCTACCTTGCACCTTATGGTCTCCGATATTGTAATCATATGTCATATCTCCGCATTTATGGAAGGAGTATTGTGGGTTGTGAACCATACAGCTAAGAGCCGGCTCATATCGCAAAATTCAATGCTCTTGGTCTCTACCAAGTGTACCCCTCTCTCGATAGTTAGGCACCGCGAAGATCCTAAGTGATCTGCGTCACCCACCCTCATCCCCACTCGTTCATCCTCCCGAGAACTACTACTAATTCCTCCGGCAGAAAAGTTTATTTATCCTCGCCAAACCCTAGCTAGCTTCTCATTTGTCTCGACTCTCATCTTTTGTCCTAATCGTTTTCTAAAGAGAAAAATGTTTCGTAATGTTCTAAAATCTAAAACTATATATATATATATATATATATATATATATATATATATATATATATATATATATATATATAGATATATATATATAACTATCTTTAACTCTTTTGTAGAATTCCTCTCATCAAATAACTTGATACTAAAATTTTACTTTTGACCGTGTCTCCGCTTCAAGATAAAACCTCCAAATGACACATTTATAAATGCTCGATAAACACACTATCAATTTAAATTTCGACATGATGGGCACCTCGTATCTTAATTATAAAAATATTATACTAGAAATTGCACCACATGTTGCAAATGAAACACTTAAGCTTGTGGTATAGGAAAGAATAGCACGTATAAGAAAGAAGAGTCAGAAACTATCTGGGCTCCAACTCCATCCTCCAGTATCAAGGGTGTAGAATTATGTTTACCGAACCTCAAATCCAAAAAATATTCATATCGGGTACTGATGGGGAACAACTTTGTTATACACTGGTAATAAGATGTGGCTTATAATGGACAAGCTTTGATGTGGCCTCAATGGTCACTGAGAAACTTAAAGTTATATTTATGAGTGCAACCATTATATATAACTTTTTATGTGGGGATTTGTTATTATTAGTCGAGAATTTAATGTTGTTTATTGCTATTAATGTTTGTGATGTTATAGCTTTATTAATGAATGGGCATTATATTCCAAATCCTACATTTGGCCAAGTACAAATTCAAGAGGCATATATCGCCCCATGCATTACCAAAGCCGTAGCTCCACAAATATTAGTTGCCTTTGCTCACCAAGTATAAACAAGTCTCGTACTTCTTACGTAGCTAATTTCAAGGTTATATTTTCTAGATTTCTCACTTTTCTTTTAGGAATGGGAGTCATAATTATTATGGAAGTAGTCATTTGTGGCTATTTGAAACTTTTTAAATTATTTTTTGGGTATATATTGTAATACTTTATATTTGGTTTTTTTTTGGGGTTTTTTTTAAGGGCTTAACCCACATTATGTTTCATTTATTTTTATGGGTTGTGTAAATATAGTGTGTTCATGATTCTTTTATTTGGTGTTTATGGTGGTGTATCTCTTGTGGGTTTTTATGTTTCATTTATTTTTATGGTTACGTAAATATAGGTGTTCATGATTTTCGGTGTTTATGGTGTATCTCATTAAGGGGTTTTTATGGCAATGCAAAGACATATTTTTCAAAATTTAACATAGTTTTTCCTAACATTTAAAAATACATTTGTTTCTTATTACCTATTCTAACTCATTATGACACGCTTTATTTTTTCAAAATTCTTTTGATCTAAAAGACAAACTTTTTATATTAGCGTTTAGTGTTGTTGTATGCATGCCACTAAGCTGCATTCTACAATCTCGTAGTTGAAAGTCATTAGGGACTTTATTGGGGGAAATAACATACCTACTTTCATATTGGGGAATATATATTGAGGAAAATGACATAATATATCGAGTATATAATAAAAGGGTAAGAGTTTATATTGTAGGTATAAAAAGTGTTAATGAAAAAATGGATACTTACACTATCTAGTGAAAGTAGGGATTTTTAAACTTGGAAGGTATATTTGGTTCATATTGGTAATAGGCTAAATAATGTGATTTTTAGAGGTATTTTCCAATATGTAGACAAATTAAAGGTATTGTTTAATATGTCATGTATACATCATCGAGGAAGCCCTCGTAGGGCTTTATTGTACCCACTAGAATGGAAATCAACAACTATAATCAATCATTGGAATGCACAAGTAATCTTCTCTACATTTCTTTACGTATAAATCTAGATGCAAATTTATGTGTTCCATTATTCCCTTAATGACTACATTTTTTTTTATACAATTTATATACAAAATATTGAAAAGCCTGATTTTGAAACATGAAAATAGCACAACTAAATAAATTTTAATGTTCCTATTGGTATCATATTTGGCCATTTTTGTTTCATTCTTGATTATATATATATATATATATATATAACAGAAGGAATAAGTTTCATCTAGTATAACTTCTTACTTCATGTCATTTTGTGAACTCTATATTAATTAGTGAAAGCATTATATTATTTTTATTTATGGCCAACATTTGGTTTTTTTGTTAAGGCTATTTTTTAATTTCTTAATGTAAATATTATTTTTGTTATTTTTAAATATAAATTGTGGCAACATCTACCTAATGTTGGGTTGTATATTCAACAATAATAATATAAATGTTTTTTAACATATTATAATATATACTAACGTTTTTATTTCAATTATCAATTTTTTTATCAATAAATTTTAATTAAAAATGAATCATGGAAAATTTTAAGGGCTAATATTAGCAAGTGGGCTAATATTTCATGGTTTCTAAAAAAAATTCATCAATTTCATTTTTCTAAAATCCACCCGCCTAAATTTTATAGTATAAAATATTTTAGGCCATATAATTATATAGAGAGAATAAATATAAAATTATTAGACATTTTATTTGTCTTAACAAAGATATCAACAAACGTTTTATATTTTATCTTAGTTATCTTCGCACTCTCGTATAGGTTATTAAGGATGTTTATGTTTATATATATACATTGAACTTAGATGCCAACATAAATTTACTTCCTTTCTAATGCATGTTATACCCACTATGGTATCTATGTTGCCCAAACCTTTAAAATTAATACAAAATGGAAGGATACCCATTGCTTACAAAAAACAAACGTTTTATATTTTTCATATTAAGGTCTAGGTTCTAGTGAAATCTACTAAAATTTCTAAACTTAAATAAAATAAATAAAATTTCATCTAAATTTTAAAATATCAAAATATTCAAAATAATTATAATAGTAAATTATATATTATTTCATTTGAAAAAAAAAATATCTTTAATAAAACCATTAAAAAAAATATTCATCAATAAAAATAATTAATATATATATATACATATATAGATATATATTAACAAAATGGATATTAATCATCTATTAAGTACATAAAGTTCCATTAGGAAAAGGAAAACTCATTACAACAAAGTCACTATAGAGCCAAATCTTATCTGATTCCATCTTTTGTAGATATCTTCCCACAATTCTCCGTAAGGACATTTCGTTATCATTTTACTTTTTTTTCTATCTTAGTCTTTTCTAGATTCTCTCTCTAATACCATTGAACAATCAAACACTTTAGTTTTTTGGAGCGTTTTGAGATACAAATAATTTTCTGCAATAACTTTTAATGCTTCACATTTCATAATAGTGAAGATTTTAAGTGAAGCCATTACATCCTCCTTTGCCATTATTATTGGTAACCTCTAATTCATCTAGCTCACTAACAAAATATCTCCAATGAAGGAAATTCCCCTTCTCACCAAACTCTCTAGGGATCTTCTTTAATTTAGAGCAACCATGAAGTCAGAATTCCCTTAAAATCTTCATTTATTCAAACATATGGAAGCTCTTCTGTTTCGACACACCACCGAAACAAAGATGAGTCACATTTTTAAATTCACAAAACCAACCATATATTTTAACTATCTCGGGGCATAATAACCCGAGTCTTTTTAACTTTTACATGTCTATCATGTCTCCAGTAGACTCATCATTACATCATCTCGTAAGTGGAGTGTTAGTATGAACTTTTCACGAAGTGTACGAAAAAGGACCACTTTAGCTACGCATAACTAATAGCCCTAAATAACAAAAGTGGCCGCCAATATCTTCGTATCCGCGATTAGTTAGACAAGAAAATAAATTTTAAAACACCCGCATCTATGTATGGAAAGACATTAAGCAAGAAATAAAGGGTTTGTCTCATGGCATCCAATGCATAAGACAAGAACACAATTTTTTGAAAGAATTTTATATTACGTGGCACCCGGGGAGGAAAACAAGAAGATGTATCCAGCCTCTCCTCAATGGGATGGGTTCTTTTGTAGTCCTCGCACTTCAGATCTAAGCTTTCTCTAGTAGGTGTAGAAAACCCAATGCAAAAATGAAGCTCAATGGGAGCAAATGGGCATGAAAAATGAGACCAAGTGTATAGATCCAGAGTGATCTATCAGTGCAACAAAAGGTGAAGAATGATGGGGAAAACCTCCTATTTATAACAAAATATTGGGTCATTCTAGATCTTGGTGCATGATTAAAATAATGTTAACCAAATCTAGATCCACCTTTATGGAATACTTTATTATATTTGTTGGAGGGAGTAGTTTCGACTCTTGGGTCAAATCCCTCGTATTAGTCAAAAAAAATAAATAAATAAATGATTTATTTATCTTTAAGGAAGTGGTTGGAAGATGTTCAAATAAATAATGATTTATTTAATTATTTAGGTGATTTGGTTTATTTAACAAGGAATATTATCTAAATAGGATTTAAATAATATTCCTAGAAAATTAATAAGACAGTTTGTCTAATTAATTTCTTTGATTTCAGCAACATGACTGGAATAACCATTAAATTTGATAGATTTAATTAATTATTCCATGAGTAAAATCAAACAAATATGGGTTTGTTCAATATTTCCTTTAGTTTCCCTCGTTTTAACATAGTGAAAGCGGTTTTATTTTAGGGTAAACCGTCTTACATGGTGTACTTGGGTCCATCTAATGATAATAGGTTAGATGACCAAAAAATGGTGTAACAGCCGTTGCCCCCTCAGCCGTGCGAGTGTCGTATAAATCGTATGACCGAAAGGCACGCAAGAACACAATCACTTAGACAACAAAAGGGGTGTCGCAGAGAGAAATGTGAGGTGATAAAGGTGTCAAGGACTAGACCTCGAGGAGACGCAGACTGGTGTGCAACAAGTCTCTTTTTATGAGAGAGGGTACCGTGCCGAAGGCGGCGGGGAGTGGGTATACCGGTTCCGCTATATAAAAGTACAAAAGAATAGTGTGTCCAAGAAACAAGGGACCGAACCATAAAATATACCGCATCATCATGAGCCGTATAAAAATACAATGAGGAATCCTACATACATGATGTGCCTCGGGGATAATAGCCGTGACTGCATAATAATATCCGAGTACATGAGATACAAATACAACCCAAATGCCCCCGCAAATGGGGAGGGCTCACAAATCACCGATACATGCACCGAAGAGGCGCCGTAAGCAGGGCCAACATCATCAAATAGGCCGGAGCGCATCGAAGGCCGCAAAGAAGAGGTCATCTCGGGCATGTGTGGGGGCTACCGCAGGGCCACCCTCAAGAGGGTTGAAACATCTCACATGATACCCGAGAACGAATAAGAGCCGCCGCCGGATCACCGGACCATCAAGTATACGACCCGATTTCAAAGCCGAAGGGCCGGAGAACAATCGGGCTAAAGGGAAAGGAGATATCCCTTTCCCGATCCGAGGCACCGAACAAGAATGGAAGCCGGAACCAAGGTACACTTCCTCTAGACCCGGCTTCGGGATAAATGAGCCGATGTCGACAGAGGAGGTCCGCTTGCTGGGGGTGAGGCAATGAGAGACCTCAACTAAGGCACGAGAGAAAAGAGTAGACACGATTGCATCTAATTAATGATGATAGTGAAGTGGAAAGGACCGAGTAGCTAATGGACGACTTCGTTAGAGCATAAAGGGCATGAATGACATGGTGGCCGATCGACACAACATCATCAAAGGGATGGGGACAAGAGCAACCGAAGGTCATAATGTGCGACACAAGAGAGAGACCAATCAACGATAGATGGAGGCTATAGTGGGGTACAAAGGACTCCTGTGATAGACTCCATGGAGAGAATGATGACTAACTTGGATGCTCTAAACAAGGGCGACTCGATGGTGTCGCCATTGCGCAAGGGGTCTCCCAATGGGGGACTGTGGAAGCATGAGTACAAGCCATGGGCACTTACATCTAAAAATTGACACCAACAAGGACAAGTAAGGAGGCAAGATGGTGCCCCAAGTACAAGTGTCGTAAGTGAGGAAATTCGATTTTTAGGAGGGGGTGAAGGGACGTGCCGTGGACAAAATGTGTCCCGGTGGAGCGTCAGATCTCAAAAACCACCGTATTACCCATTTGAGGGTTCTGAGAGTTTCAATCTGCAGCATTTTGGCTTGTCATCCAAGGCGTGTGGTCGTCAGTCAAATAAAGAAGAAACATGGGTTCTCTTTTAATAGGCGCTTCCCTCCAAAATCACTCATTTGCTATCGTTGCCGTGGTGAATGTAGAGAGGAGAGAAGGCCCTAAATCTTGCGTGAATAGAAGTGATAAACCGATTATTGGAATCGTGATCCGTCGCACAGGTGTAAGAGGTCTAACTTTTCTGCATTTTCGATGGTTTACATTTTCGCTTAGGGCCCAAAATCCTAGAAACAACTCTCCGCATCTCTATTTTACGGCCGCACTTTTGGGCAAAAGTGCGACCCAGACGTAGGTATCAAGGCAAAAGTGTGACCTCGGGTCCAAAAGAGCATAAACCGCGAATTCGGGAGATGAGGGGTTTTGGTGCCGTTTTATGGCCGGAAGTTGGGTTGTGTTTGGTTATGGCTTTCCTAATCCGTATGCCGACTTAAAAAATGATGTGTTTGTGCGGTGTATGGCAAGAGTTAATGTCAACCTGAGAGAGAGAGATCTGGGAGCCACGGACAGAGATCCAAAGGGATCGTGGCATCCGCCGTGTTTTGGCTGCATTTGGGGTTCTCAAGTTTTTGGAGAACCCGTTTGATGAGATGGGGGGAACCGTTACCGTCCGGATTATCGTCATCGGGATCCGGGACAAAGAGATATTTGTAGTGTGGGGCACGTAGATCGAGCCGACGCGTCCAGATCGTGTACTTCGACCTGGCCTCCCGCCACTTGGACAGGTGGGAAATACACAACAAGAGTTGCCGCTGGGGCGCATATCATGGAGTTCGTGAACGCCATTGTCGATCAGGGTCTTCGAGTCAGTGACTCAATACCGACGGGATCTAGAGAGGCCAGAAACCCGTGCAAGAATGCAATGATGTCGCTAATCCCGGGCATCCAGGCGTTCCACTCATCACCGGGGGGCGTATGATGATAGTGGAAAGTGTGGGGTTAAGTGACTCACTAAGGGTATGGTCACAGATGTTGTTGGTGTCGCTAGTGTTTACGTTTGTCACTATGCAAAATAGGTGAACCATGACTTCTCATATGGGACTTTGTTGTGCGCCTTCTTCTTTGGAGAGAAGATCCCACCTCGAGGCCTCGTGTACGCCTTCCTGCATAGGGCTGCCCCAGACATCTGCAAGATGCGCCTGCTAGACGGCTACCGTGTAGAGGAGGAGGAGGCTGCCGAGCGGTGTTTCGACCGAAGTTCTTTTGCCCATTGGGATCGATGCCGCAGGTGGACATAGACGACTATCCCTATAGTGGGATGAGCTACTATGGGGATCCTGATCCGTCACTCCCGCCCGGTCGAAGACCAAATACATGGCAAGTGACAAATTAAGTTATTGTGTGGGCATGTTAAAGTTTTTGACAGTAATTGATGGTATTGATTCAGTACTTTTGCATGTGCAGATACACTTGAAACCTCACGGATATATGGACGACCTACAGCTGCCTGGAAGGCTGGGGTGTCCAAGTGGGTCCAGAGGCCAGCACGAGGATGCAGTCACTGCCGGAGGACATCCACCGTAGATGCGAAAGGTTGTTGGATGTGAGTATCGCAGCACGGTGAGTAGGACTTAGACGACTCGCCCATGAGCCATGTATTGGTCTACCCTGAGTGGCGAGGTGTCATGCGCGCATGGCGATGGCCTATTGTGCTACGCGCGATCTACATGTCAGTAGGCGAGCCATTGGCCCGGAGCCTCCGTGATAGTGATTAGGGTAGGGCATGTGGTGCCCCTATGATGTATGTAGGGGCGTGTGGTGCCCCCAGCTTTGGGTTTTTGTTTGTAACATGCTATGGGCATGTCGTATGTATCGTAGCAGATGGACTCTAAACATATGTTTTGCGACACATATGATGATATGCATCGTTCTTTGATGGTTGATTTAATGTTATTGTCTTGTATGAAATGTGTGTGATAAATGCCAATCTAGAACATGGTTTGCAATACTATCTACATAGTGATTCTCGTTTCGAGGTACATGGTTGAAAGTTATGGTTTCAAACGCACGTATTAAGATTTTCACAGAATAGCTGCCTAAACAAGACAAATGGTTATGCACACGATAAACACCATTTAGTCGCATTACAAGGTGGAACTAAACTAATGACGGGAGGATGAGGAAAGAGGGCATCACAATAGACCACGACCGCATCATATCTCGCCCGATTTTTGGTGTATAGAACCAATGCATACCCCGTTAGGAAAGAACAAGGGCATGCAAGGGGGTGAAGTATACCCAACTCGCCGCGCTAGATTCGGAGTAGCGATCAGACCACCTGCGTAGCCGATAAAGGGTGTGACTCGGGTCCCCGCGTAATGTGACAAGACAATAAATGAGGGGATGAAAGGAATGACGGCAACGTGAGTGCATTTAAGTCACTCCGCACCAACCGCAGGAGGGAGTGTAAGGGGCAGATGACCAAGACTCGACAAGGTGGTGTATGAGGGCTACTCGAAACATGGTGAGGACTCGGTCGGCGGAGGTCACCGCAGACACAAGTGGAGATCTCGCTGCATGAGGAGGAACAAAGGATCAAGGGACACAACAAGGGAGGATGCATGCTTAGGCTCCGAGTGTCTCGCAGAGGAAGATAGGTAAAGGATGGCCGCAGACTCCGTCATCCGAACATCGTGGGGAATGTCGATGGGAGTCAGTGGATCCTCGTGCTGACCCGAAGCGTACCGCGCGAGGATAGGAGAGGCGGATTGATTTTGTCAACCTCATACTTGACACTTCTAAAGAGGCGCTTGTGAGTGCGTCGTGTGAGGACAATGGTGGAATTAATGGCCATGAATGCCGCACGTGCCACGGTGGCTTGTTGGTGCAAAGAGTCTTGGGGTTCTTGGACATGACGACGAAGGAATGGGGGTTTTGGGGATCCAGAGACCCTGGGAACGCAACTTTAACCATGGGCCGAATACGGACAACTCGCACAAGCATGGGTGGCATGACCAAAGGACATCACATAAAGCTTGCTGCTTTGCGGAGGTGGAGGGACCGGGCCGCCGTGGTAGTCTTGTTCGGTGCCTCGCGTTTTCAGCTTTCTTCCTGGGGTGCCATCACGACAGAGAAGGGTCCGTGGAGGTGCCGGGGGCACCGCGACAACGAGGAAGCTAGGGGACCCCACAGTCCTGTCAAGGCCATATAGGGCTTGGGGGTGACCAGGAGGTGGCTACTGGGATCAAGGCACTGACCGGTATGCCCAAGTCTGCTAGGGAGAGAGAGGGTGGCCATGACGGGGACAGACATACTCCGAGAGGGGGAGTGCCAGTGAAAGGATCTACCTGCCAGGAAATGACTGTGAGGGACACGCTCGAGATGGTGGAGGCCAGAGGAATGATCCCAGGAGGATAAAGAGGTTCTCAGATACCACCGTAGGGGAGGGCTAGAGGAGGAGGTCCTACTGGCCGAGATGAATGGCTAGGAGCGGGTCAAGTGAGGGGTGAGGGGAGGCCGCCGACTAGCGAGGCAAAGCCGCCACGGGCAGCTCGAGACGATTGCATCATGCAAACATTCAGAAGCCGGGATCAAGATGGGAGGGGGAGGGTTAGGGAAAGTTCAGCAAGGAGGAATCTTGTAATTCCTGTGAGACACCGGTCAAAGAATCAATCTGCTTGCTTGTTGGCTACGTAAGAGATAGTCGTCTCCTGTGGGAGGTATGAGATTTTGCTCATGATATGTCAACTCGGTCATGGTGATCATCTTTCCATTATGGGGGAAAGACATTCATAAAGACCGCTGATGGGACAGCAGACATAGCATAGGTGTAGCTTCGCCCAATAGAATGTTGTAATCTAGCTGGGCGTCGATGACTTCGACGCGATGTACTACCTAGGGTGATAGGACAATTACGAAACAGCCAATTGGTCGGGAGGCATGACCATCCCACGTCAAGGGTGATTGTGGAAGGGGTCACTGCAGAGATCCGGAAGGCTTCCAACCGAAGTGGACATCACGCATGTGGATGCCCCCTCATCAATTATGAAGCCACACCGGACACGTTGGCGTTCCGGATTTTGGATCGGGGATTTGGAAGGCGACGAAGGAGTAGGAGTTTGGTCCGACCGAGTGGCGTCGAAAAAAATAATTTGGTCATCACAGATCTGCGCGCCTCACGTAGATAATAGAGCCTTCTTTGCAAGGGCACGACCGGAGGAGTTCCAAGCAGGGAAATGGCAGAAGGAGATCGCGCTCGATCATCTACTTATGCTATACGAATGAGAAGCTCGACTGTAGCGCATTTCGACGTAAATAACCTTGTATCTGCAGTGACCTCAACTTTGGGTCGAGGGCAGGCAAGGGACCACCGGATGTCGAAGAGGCTCAGAGAACCTCGAAGAGGGAGGCCGGCGTACCGAGCAGGGAGGCTTCGGGGGTACCGACGAGACCGAGTTTGAAGGTGGAGATCGACTCGGAGGCAGGGACCTGAGTGCACTTCAAGATCCGTAATCGCAGGAGCCGTGTAAATGGAAGGGGGGCGGCCACTGCCATTCCGGCGCATTGGGTAGCCACGAACTAAGTGAGGGAAAGGACGGGAACACGTACCGTCGGGTGTTGGCCACATTAGGAGGAGCATGAGGGGAGGCGTGTTGTCCGCGCAATGTATTTTCTGATACTCCCACATCTCCGCCGCATCTGGGTAAGAGGGACACCGGGGTGTAATTACCATAAACATCGCAACACGAACAAGGCCTGCTTGTTGGGGCCACTGCCGGGGCCAAGGCCGAAGGCCCCGTTGCCGGTTACGTTGTTAGGGTCCACACCAGGTAATTGGGTCCTCGAGTACCAAAGGGTGATGGGTTTTTTGTTGCCTCTCCGCCTTTCTTTGAGAAGAAGGGGATTAGTCGCGCCCTCGCCGTGCAAATACTTGCCTGGAGGGGGTCGTAGGTGGCCGGGGTGGCCGGGGTTGGAGGAGGCAAGGGAGGAGGAAGCGCATATGTGTCGGAGGGGAGCTGGCGCACCCAGTCGCTGGCAGCATGGGTGGGTTGGAAACATTGGGGTAAGCAGATAGTTGGGGCAAAAGGAGGAGGCATGCCGTATCCCGGGAGGCATGCTACCTGGGAGGGGGAAGAGGCGAGAGGAGCTTGGCCCTCCCTCGGAGAGACCATAGCCCATAGGAGGTTGAGCGCATGGATGGGCAAGGGCTCCAACGATACCGCTTCTACGGGGAGTGAGATGCCCCCGGGCGCGCGCCACCGGCCTGGGATGTCGTAGAAGACCCGTATAAACATAACCCGCATTGAGCGTAGATCAGGTCATATTTCGCTGCCATTGTGAGGGCGTCTTTCCCGCTTGGGGAAAATGAGAAGCACATCTTTTGGCGATGGGAGTTTTTAGTAAGGAAGGGCAGGAACCACCCATGTAAACCCGATCTTCGAAGGGGAGGGGCTCGACATAAGCCCGCCGTTCGCCATTCCCGAACATGGGCGGAAAGGCATTGTCAAGAGGCTTGCTTAAAGGAAGTCAAGAGCCTCGTGCCGCACGGCATCGAGGGGAGCTGAAGTACGAAAAAGTGTCAGCAAGAGTCTCAAAGGTCGATAGTAAGATTTGGCTTGTTCAACATACTCATTGAAGTCGCCGTAAGCGTGCGTTGGAACAAACGAAGACGGATGGAGTCATCGGTAATGGAATTGAGGAACACTACATGTGGAAAGATCGACATGATTGGCTGGATCTTCTCCATTAAGGCCCTCAAACTTAGGGATGTCCGAGGGGAGCTTGGCTGGCATAGCCAGCCGCGCAAGCATTGTAAGAGAATGGGGTCATCGATCAACCGATGGAAATCGGGAGGCCGAGGCCCGCAATGTACCAAGCAAAGACAGGGGTGGGCTGGTAGTTCTCGTGCTGCCTGCCACATAGGTAGGCCGCATCGGGGCCGGGAGAACCGCTAGCGTTAGGCCCCCGGACCGACATAGTGAAGGTGAGACAGGGGGAGAACCGTGGAGGAGAAGGAGGACCCGATGAAGAGAGGGGAGTGAGTCCGGAGGCGACTGGCGGGGACTGCCGACGACGCGGTGCGGAGCGGTGTCGATCAACCGAAACCGAGGGTGAAGGCCAAGAAGTTCCCCGGAAAGGCGCCTTGGGGGGCAATTGTAGGAAGAAGGAAACCGACAGGCGTGAAGTGACTGCATCAAGTAATGTCAAGGCGTATAAGGTGCAAGATTAACACAGATTTGTGTTTTTGTTTGCTGTATAACCAGCGCTTCTTCGCTTAGGTCAAGGTGTGGCGTGCGTTAATTTTAATTTTTAAACCTCTTCCGTTTTGAGAGCAAGAAAAGTGTGTCACAGAGGCCGAAAATAAACCTACAGAGAAATGTTAATATAATGCCGAAATAACGTAAAATAATGCCTACTTGTGCATCTATCTAAACTGTAGAAGGTGGGTCTCTAAACCATGCTGAAAAGAAAGGGGAAAACTATGTAAAACACATCTTAAAGGCCAATAGATCTAAGGTCAAAGGGGACAGGATCTAGAGGACAAAGTCAAAAGAGGTAGCAGACACAGCCTAAGAGACAGAGTAAAGGTGGCTGAAAGGAAGGAATCAGCAAAAAACTGGAGGGGTAAGTAGAGGCCTTCAAAGGAGGTCTAAACAAAATGATTGTGGAGGTGATTTTGGAAAGGAAGCAAGGCTGATTAAAAAGGACCAAAGGGAGGTAACAAATCTGGAAAAGGAGGTCAAGCTCTAAAACAGACTACGAAACAAATTAAAACTTTCCACAAAAAGTGGAGGGTACTAAAGCCCTAAGGGCTAGGTTCCCACTTAGATGAGTAAAAATGGCATCGAACTTGGTCAAAACAGCCGAGACAGAGGCCGGAGGACCCCGACGTGTCGCGTAAAACCTGCAGTGTACCCGTGCAAAATTGCCGAAAAAGGGCAAGCCTAGCTTCGACCTCGATTTCAGTATGCCCAGAAATAGCAAAGTGTGACCGGAGGGTCCAGTCGCTATGTGCTTAGGCCAAAAGTAGGACTTCTAAGCCCGTTGTCTCTACGGCAGATTTTTCGAAAGGCTGCCTCGTTATAAATGGTGTCGCTAATTGCCACAAGAATAGGCCGTGTAAACACATGGGGTTAGAAATTTTAATGTTTTAGGTTTTATGTGAGAAAACAACATAAAAATAGGAAAAATAAAATGTTTCTGAAAAGAAACTCCTAGGTCTCAAGTAGTCAGATATGCAGAATATGAAAGTAATCATTGTTAAATGTAATTTAAACCCAGGTGGAGTCGCCATTTGCTAGTATGAATCCTTTGTCGAAGTGTACGAAAAAAGACCACTTTAGCTACACATGAATGATAGCCTGACAATGTTAGCCGCTAACATTCTCGTATCCGAGATTAGTTAGACAAGAAAATAAATTTAAAACACCGCATCTATGTATGGAAAGACATTAAGAATAAAATAAAGGGTTTATTCCATGCATCCAAATGTGACAAGACAAGAACACAATTTTTTGAAAGAATTTTTATATTACAAAGCACTGGAGGAAAACAAGAAGATGTATCCACTTCTCCTCAATGGGATGGGTTCTTTGTAGTCCTCGCATCGTATCTAAGTTTTCTTCTAGTAGGTGTAGAAAACCCAATGCAAAAATGAAGCTCAATGGGAGAAATGATGAAAAATGAGGACTTATGTATAGATCCAGAGGTGATCTAATAGGCAAAAAAAGGTACACGATGGGGAAAACCTCTCATTTATAACAAAATATTGGGTCATTCTAGATCTGCATGATTAAAATAATGTTAACCAAATCTATCCACTTTATGGAATACTTTATTATATTCTGATAGAAAGGGTCTTTGATTGGGTCAAATCCTCAATAGTCAAAAATAAATAAATAAATGATTTATTTATCTTTTATGTAGTGGTTGGAAGATAATCAAATAAATAATGATTTATTTAATTATTTGTGGGTGATTTTGCACAGAGTTTAATAAATAATATTATCTAAATAGGATTTACTATCTTTAGAAATTAATAAGATAAATAAAGGTTTATCTAATTAATTTCTTGATTTTGGGTTAAATATGACTGGAATAACCATTACATTATGATTTAATATTATTCCATGAGGAAAACAGCAACATGGTTTTGCTCAATATTTCCTTTTGGGGTTTCCCTCGTTTTAACATATGGTGCTGTTGCTTTACTTTGTGGTAAAACTGTCTATATAGAGGGTTTGTCCATCTAATGATAATAGGTTAGATGACCAAAAAATGGTAACATGGAGTGTCTCCATTTGAAGTATTACCCCCATTTATCTCCTCGATTGTTTCTCCTTGTTCCATTGATCCGAGTTACAGAACGGCACAGACAACAAACATATAACCATAAATACAAAGATGCATGGAAATAACACTCATTTCATTAATATCAAAGAACTAAATTTGGCTACAACAGAATGAAATAAACTAGTTGTGGGCGTTGGTAGCTTATCTATCGGAAGAGATGTATGCTACAGCCTCTAAACCGAGTTACAATGAGGCTCAAGGACCTATTTATTTAGAAACAATGTAAAACCATGTCGATCCAAAACCCTAACCCTAGGAGATGAAGCACCAAAACTATGGGCCTCGTTTGGGTAAATTGATGTTTCAACTTCCTAGGGGCATAACTTTGGCATATGATCTCCGTTTGATGTGAACCATACCTTGTTAGGAAAGATCTATTCGAGGACTACAACTTGCAAGTGCCAAAATTGGTCCATGGACCCGTTGTCTTTTAGGTTTCAAAAACATTGTTTAGGGCCTCAAAATGGCTCTCTGGAAGTTTAGTACCCGAAAACTCGCTAAAAAATAGTAAGATGTGCCGAAACTAAAAAATTGAAAAAGCCACGGTGGGGCCCCAAGTGGAATAGGCAGTGGCCACCAATATCCACCTGCATCATTCCTCCCCCTTAGGAAGCAATGTTCCCATTTCACCGAGTTCCTCCATGAGATGAGGAAACTTCATTGAATCATATTCCTGCCATAGTGAACCACTTCATTTGCCAGCAGAGTTGGGGCCGCTGACAACCCAATATAGTTGATTTACGTTGGTGGAAGTTTTCTTGATTTCCGCATGTCCAGATACAATCTATGGTGGCCTATTTGCATGCATTGGATTTAACTCGTTATGTGAGTTGTTCTGCAATGTGAGAGGTGTCCAAGAGAGGGAAGTAGGGACGAAGACGGTCCACACCGAAGACTCGGGTGTAGACCAAGGAATGGTGGAATATCGAGCTTGAAGGCATTGTTCCCTACAACTTTGGTGATGGTGTACGCCGATGATTTTAAGCGGGAAAGCTAAGGTGGGGTCGAGTGAGGCGCTCCTTTGCAAATGTAGCCAATAATATCGCCCACTGAAGTTGTGTGGCATTTGATGCCGATCATGTCATTTCTTGTACTTAGAATTAGCTCCCGTCCAATATGTCATGAACCCGTTTGAGGATGTGTTAAATGCGCTCGATGAAGTTGTTTCGCTTTGTCGCCCATACCGGACATGAGCCGAATTGGCCCGAGTAGCCGCAAATGGCATGGCTACGAAATGGGACATAATGGCTGGAATCCCAAGCCCACTGAAAAGGATTTTCTCTGTGTCCGGTTGAGCTGTGGAGAGCCCAATTATAATCGTGTTGTACATAGGTGAGGCTCTCATCCCATGTGCGTGGATGCTTTGAATTGTACATGTTGCACGTGTACAATCATCCCTGACGAACTATGTCTCACACGGCTTGGGGATGGAAAGATGTGGATTTGGTGAGCTTGGGTGTCCAAAGATTGACCAGAGTTAGACCAAAATGTGCTAAGGAACTTTCTCTGGGTTCCGATTCGATATGATGACCGGGTGGGATCCTTCAGTCCACCCACACTGCTCAAAGAAGAGTTTAGAAGTGGCTTATGTTGTGAAATTCTTCAGCAGCTGCCATAATGCCATCTTCTCGACCCAGACACTGCCAAAACACAAGCCGCTTTCCATGCTTAGTATAAGGAAGGCCCGACACGTAATCCATGGAGATGGATTCCAAAGGTCGACTAGGGGTAGGTAGCGAAGTATAGAGGCCTTTTCTTCGATGGCTCTGCTTGGCAATGGTGAAGCATGTGGTAGATATGATGGTACTTCTTACATCCCACTGGCAGTCAATAGAAATAGCTCTACACACTGCCACCGTTTTCCGATCCCGTACCCCGGCGGACTAAAATTCTAGTGTGCTTCGGCATCATCTTGAACGCTCATCATGTCTAGGGAACTCGTATACCCCTTAAGAGAGTGCCTTGTATGTGTGGTCGAATTCGCGTCACTCTCGTAGAGAAGTGGCCAATTAGAAGTCTTGTGCCCACAAGAGTCGAGAACTTGCAGAGCGCCACGATCTATGGGTCTACTGGAGGCACCATTGTTGGTGCTACCCTTCAGGACTTGATGTTCAAAATGAAATTGTTGTAGATATGTGGACCTACTTCGATGGCGATCATTTTGAAACTTCCTCAGGTATGGTATGAACTAAGTAGGGGCCGTGGTTTGTGTGGATGATTTTTCTCTGGGGACAAGATGCTTCCATTGTCGACAATCTGAGACAATGGAATACATTTCTTTGTCATAAGTGGGATATTGAACCGTGTTCGACAATGTCTCATCAAGGGATTGTAATGTCTCCAAGATTTTCTTAAAATTGGAACAATATTTTTTTCTAATTTCACATAGGTGGAGAATAAATGGGTAAGGAGATCCATGAATAATGAAAAGAACTATAAAATACCCTTACAGAGGAGAAGGGATCATTTTTGTATTTGATTTCACAACTCCATGTGTGAAAGGGGCTTACAGCAAAGTGGCTAGGTCAAGTTGGACTGTGTCACAAATCAAGGCAGGCTATGAGGTGGCAAGCACAGGGTACAACGCAATAGAGAAGGAGGGAATATTCCTTGAGAAACTAAAACCTAAGGAAGTGGGGCCCATGGAGAGGTATCTCACAATTGTATAAGAGGAGGGCAAGACAATCATTTTTGCTTATGAATGGATTACGACTTGCTGTCTTGAGAGATGTGCCATACTCCCCGTCGTCACAGGGTTGCTAGAGGAATTCATGTTTAAGATTCCTTCCTCCTCATGAGAGGACTCGAGGAATTGATCTTCATCTTTCTCCACGTCTGCCCAAGGCCAGCATTCTCTTCCATCATGATTATTCTTGTAGCAAGAAGAAATTGTGTTGTTGGGCTGCAGAATGGAGGCTTCCACCACATCACTGACTTGATTTGCAAGAGGAAGAAGTCTCTATTCGTTGGAGATATCATTGGGGAGTGTTATTGAGCTATTTGTAGATTTCTAAGAAGAGGGCCAAGCTTCCTCCCATCTTCATCGCCACGTCCTCTATAGACTACATTATTTGTTAGTCCTGGGGGTTTCCACCATCACATTGGAGGGAGAGATTTCTAGCATCAGATTTTACCAGACTCAGAATCCTTTGGAGGAGATTGATCTCAGACAGATCGATTCTACCATCTCCCTTTGTTTGATTATGAGTTGTTGTCTTCACTGCAAGAATCGCATTTTGGTATTTTTCCACTCGTATATTATAGTGTAGCCAATCCTTTGGAGATTGTTGTATTATTGCTGTATCATTATTTTTAGGGGTTGAGAGAACACTTCATTTCTGAGTTATATTGTAATATCAGACATTTCATATTTGTAGCAAAGAATGTCTCCATAAGACCGCGTTGTGCTCATAGCTTGGTGTAATGGGCTTTATGCACTGTATTTCATGCTTTCATGTACTTGTTCTTTGAGGTTGATCATTCCCTTGATCGCTCTTTCCAGTCAAGATATTGTACACTTATTTTTCTCGTTATGAGCTAATATGATGGCTATGAGTTCTTCTATCATTTTCCGTAGATTGTAGCAAGTGTCTCTTCATGTATTTTACATATTGCTATAGCTCATCCCTTTGAGCAAAGATCTTTTGAGGAAGAAGTATTTACATAGCTATAGGCGGCAGTCCGAGAAAAGGCCGTATAGCCTTCAATTCTCATCCTCTCTTTAGGAGGTGACATAATCGGGGTAAAAGCCCTCTCACCATCTCTCGAAGATAACCTTGTCTATTTGACAAAGGATTTCATCGGCATCGAAAAAAGCCGCCGATTTCCATTTCGAGATATTACAAGGAGATTGAAAGCATCTTTCTGGCTCAACCTATGGCCTTCAAGCCCAAGAAAGAAGAAATCAAGATGATGAATAGGATGAGCTTGTTCTTACCGCTTAGAACAAAGAAGAACCTCTCCAAGGAGGAGAAGCAAGAAGAAGAGGAAAACCCCGCACTTCCTATTCTCAACAAGGAGACCAAGAAATAAGCAAAAGGAAAGATTCCATCCTTTGGAGAAGAAAATAAAAGGGGCCGAATAAAGGGCCGCTCTAGATTTTTCCATGAGGAGTGTGAGCATGCAGCTTCTGCCACACACCAGGGGGTACAACGCTACCACATGGCCAACTTTTCCATGAGAAGAAAAGAATAAGGCATACCGGGAGAAGGGAACTCTTAGTGGTTTCTCGCATGAGTATGAATCAAGCTCATGAGTTTAGAGATCACACTTTTCCTGAGTTTGCAAGATCATGGTGAGGAGGAGCAGAATGATGAGGATAGATTTCCCTTATCCGTCTTTGATGGTTCCTCTACTCATTCACCAAGGCTTGGATTGAAGAGCTAGATCGCCTTTGCGTTACAAAGACGGACATTCGAAGATGAAGCCATCGTAGAAAATTACTGCACTTAGAAGGTAAAGTCTATGCATGGTGGTTATTTGAGTCCTTTGCTTTAAAAAATGAAAATACTTATTCCTATGCAATTTACATTAGGGCTTTGCTAGAGAAATTTGGTGGAAATAACCAAAACACATGTGGAGGAAACAAAACATTCCTAGAAAACAAAACCCCGCATGTGATGGAGGAATTCATGGGCTCAAGATCACTGCAAGTCCTTAGAGAAGGTCGATATCTTGCATGCAGCTATTGGAGACAAGATCTACATATGGGAATTTTGGCACAAGGAGTCATGGAGGTTCTCTTTCAAGAGAGGATCTCATTTTGGATAAGTTTCCCACATATGTTGATCAAAGAGAAGGGAAATAACGTCACAATCATAGATCACCAATTACCTCATGGAGGAAGGAGGAGCACATGCTCCAATAAGACTGGTTCTTGTATATTTGAAGGAAGGTCCCTGTGATCTCATACATAGAGGGGGTTCAAGACAATCAATGCATCAAAGATGATTGTGCCATTGTGCACTGAAGAAGGAGGAGGAGAAAAAAGAATAGCATCATGTGATGCAGAGGCACACACCCTTCTCAATTCCAAGAAAAGTTAAGGCAAAGAGGAGAGAGGTTGTAACAAAGGCAGTGAGAGTAAGGGCAAGGTTTCCAACCATGGGCTACCCACTCTTGTCATTGATGTCTCACCGCATAGGGGCATCCCACCAAGGAGACCACCATATCTTCATCGATGAGAGGCATCATTGGGGATTCACCGTCTTTGGATTTTGGAGAGGTGAAGATTTTGGAGGAAAACTTGTATGAGGGATGTCAAAGTAGTAGGATGCCATACAGAGGGAGAGCTACACATGCCGTATCACTAGCTATGTTGTCTCTCTAGGAGGATTAATCCTTACCTAGATCTTCATTATTAGTGAGGTACTCCAAGGATTTTGTTTTGCAGAAAGAGGCTGATGACCTAGAAAGAGATGATAGATATATGGTAGAGGATATGGTCATATAATCCCATGGCAGAGACTTCGACTAGAGCCTCTAGTCTCAAGGAGAAGATGCTACTCTGCAAAGACAAGGGGATCCTCCTCCATGCATCTGATGTGCTTATCTTTCCTCGTAGAGGAGTTCATTTGGGAGGGTATCCAAGAGGATATATATCAGCATATGGAGATTCATAGCCCGTATGATGATGATGAGGATGGAATGTACCACCTTCCTACTCAATGGGAGTAAGGGAGCACTTTAAATTGAGCCATTTCAGCCTCAATGTCCATAGTACCCAAGAGAGGAGGTATACATATGTATTATTATTTGCCTTCCTTACTTTATATGAGCAAAGATGTGGTACTGGATTCCAGGATCATCCTCTCTCTAAGTGTTTTATATGGTGATGTTCTCTTTGGAGCCATTTGTGGCATTGAGATTGGCTATTTCATGTGTGGACTGTGGGGAAGCCACATGATTCTTGGTGGACACTATTGACACCATATTTTGTTCATGTTTCTATCTTATGAGATTATTGTATGTACAGTGCGGCTAGAAAAGCACTTGTTTATTTTTTTTTTATGCAAAGGAGTGCACCGCGTAGGTTCCATGAGTGTAACTATGATCCACTTTCTCGGTTGTCATATGACAACTGTTCCTATTTGTTTTTCAGCTTCCATGTGTTGCCGAGTTTTCTTTTTCACATGTGGAGCTGGTTCCAGTGGATAAGAGTTTGAGATTCCATTGGGAGTATGATTCTCCTTTACTAAGATGTGTGGTGTATGTTTCCTGGGAAATAGAAGGAAGCCCATGATTGCTGCTTCACTTTTCCTTCATGTGGGAGGAGTTATTTAGAGAGACCGAATTTTTAAAGGAGGCATTTCATGGTTTATATGTTTGATGGGGTGGCTTGGGTCTCTTGAAGACCATTATGTTTCAGCCATATATCAGCAAACACTTCCATATGTATCATGATGAGGGAGGAACTGTCATGGATGTTCCTGGGAAGAGGAACCTCCATTTCTCTGTACTCATGCTCCAAGGGGAGTATGTGGGAGATGATATGGTCACCATGTCTGTACCATTTTTTTTCCATGAGGTGAACCATATGATCGATGGATTCCATATGATGATGAACTCGAATTCATCACATATGAGATGATTTGGGCCGTGTACTTGATTTGCATCATCGAGTGAGAGGTCCCTGGGGATCTAGACTTCATCTTGGCTCAAGGAAACATTATCATGAATTTAGGCTTTAGAAGGCTTGCACCCATATTTATAATGAGTGGAGAAGAGGACAAAAGAGTGGGATAGGCCATGAAGCTTACCATGTTCATAATTTCCCAGCCCACCTATTCTACATGAGCACAAGGTGGAGGATTATTTTGGAGGAGTTGCCTAGTTGGAGGGTGACTCATTTTTCATATTTGCTATAGCTTGGGATGGAGGATCTAATAAGGAGGGAGATGTCCCTCAAACACATTATAGACTCCATGCCTCTGAGAGGAGGCCTTCCAGCTCTATCTCCTGCGCTTCTTGGGGACAAGTAACATTTGGGAGGGAGGACCTAAGAATAAACAAAATTCTCATGCGTAAAATTGAAACATTATTTTTTGCTAATTTCACATGTGGAGAATAAATGGGTAAGGAGACCCATGAATAATGAAAGCACCATAAAATCCCTCATATTATGAGAAGGATCATTTTTTATTTGATTTCACACCTCCATGTGTGAAAGGGGCTATTGTGCAAAGTACAGTCAAGTTGACTAAAGTGAAATCACAGAAGCAGGAGGTGGGCACATTGTGGTACAACGCAATAGAGAAGGGAGGAAGATTCCTTGAGAAGGAAAATGATAAGGAAGTGGGGCCCATGGAGAGGGAGCTCACAATTGTATAAGAGGAGGGAACACAACCATTTTTTCTTATGAATGGATTATTGATTTCGTTGTCTTTAGGAGACAAGATATACAATTTCGCCATTTATATGTGGTTATTGAGGAATTCTTTGTTTAGGATCTTTATTCCTCCTCATGAGAGGCCTGTTGCATCTGATCTTCGCTTCTCCACATATTGGCTCAAGGCCAAAGAATTCCTCGCATCACAGCCGTTATTCTTGCGTAAAGAAGACATCGTGTTGTCAAGGTGTGAGGCCATACACATCGCTCCGGACTTTATTTGCAAGAGGGAAGGAGTCTCCATTCAAAGGGGAGAGGAGGATACAGGAGGAAAGAAGGAGCTTATTTAAAGATTTTGCGTAGGGATGTTTTCCTATCTTCTCCATCAAATGCTAGCCCCTTCCATAGATCGCATTTTCATTTCAGATTTAGTCTACAAGTGGGGGTTTTCACCATCACATTGGAGGGAGAGATTTTCAGTGCCTGATCAGCCTCGCATCTGGAATTTTCGAGGGTGGATGATCTGGAGTTGCAGAGGATTTTTCAAACGTATCTCCTTCATTTTTACAGATTTTTTGTTACTACCCAAGAACTCGCATTTTGGTATTTTCCCATTCTCAAGTATTAGTATAGCCAATCCCTTGAGGATTGCTAGCTATTGCTATCATTATTTTAGTACAGAGAACACTCCCCTCATTTCCTTTAGCTATATTAAATATCATCACATTTCATATTTGTATGCTAAAACAGTTGTCTCCATAAGACTCAGTCATAGCTAGATAGCTTGTTCGTGTATTTCTATGCTTTCATGTATTTGTTCTTTTGAGGCTGATCATTCCCTCTCTGACTGCCTTTTTCCTCAAGATATTGTACACTTATTTTGTTGCTATGATCTAATATGATGGCTATGAGTTCTTCTATCATTTTCTAAGATTGTAGAAAGTGGATCTTCATGTATTTTTTTACATAATAAGGTAGCTCATCCCTTTGGAGCAAAGTGATCTTCGAGGAAGAATTATTGCTATATTATGAAAGTAGTCCGAGAAAAGGCGGATAGCCTCAATTTCTCATCCTCTCTCTTTAGAGGTGACATAATTGAAAAAACCTTTCCTGCCCATCTCTCAGCTTTGTTCATATTTCCCCGACAAAGGAGTTCATCAAGAGTGCAGAAAAAGTCAGCCTACCAGATATTACAAGCAGAATGGGGGAGTTACCTTTCTTGGCTCACTGTGGCCTTCAAGCCCAAGAGAAGAAATCAAAGAGAGAGAAGAGGATGAGTTGTTCTCATCATTTTTTAGAACAAGAAGAAGAACTTCTTGGTTACAGAGAAGAAAGAATAAGAGGAAGAACTCGCACTCTGCTTCCTCATCAAGGAGACCAAGAAAGGGTGAAAAAGACTCCATCCTTTGGAGAAGAAAATAAAAGGCCGAATCAAGGGCCGCCTAGATTTTTCCATGAGAGTGTATACGCCACACACCGTGTGTATAGCGCAAATACATGGCCGCCTTTCCATGAGAAGAAAGAAGAATAAGGGCATACCGTAGAAGGGAACTTCCTGAAGGGTTTCTTGCATGAGTATGAATATCAATCTCATGAGTTTAGAGATCACTTTTCCTGAGTTTTACAAAGATCATAAAAGAGTTGGGTGATAAGCAAAGATGATGAGGATAGATTTATCCTATCCGTGTTTGATGGTTCCTCTTTCTCTCATTCACCAAGGTCAAGATTGAGGAGCTAGACACATTTTTGCAAAGAAAGATTGGATTTCCTAAGATGAAGTATTCGCAGAAAGAAGGTCGCACTTAGAAGGTAAAGTCTATGCATGGTGTTTATTTGAGTCATTTTCTTTAAAAATGCAAATATTTCCTTCCACTATCAGTCAACAAGCTTAGGAGAAATTTGGTGGAAAGAAATTTGAAACAAGATGTGGAGGAAACATTCCTAGAAACAAAACCCGCATGTGATGGAGGAATTCATGGGCCCAAGATCACTCTCCTAAACCCTTAGAGGAGGCTCATATCTGCATGGCTTTACTGGAGGCAAGACCTTCATATTTTGGCATTTCACACAAGGAGTCATGGAGGTCTCTCTTCAAGCAGGATCTCATTTGGATAAGTTGCCCACATATGTTGATGAGGAGAAGGGAAACACAATATCAATCATGTTGTTGATCATACCTCAGTGCAAAGAGGAAGGAGGAGCACATGCTCCAATAAGAGTGGATTCTGCATCTTGGCAGAGAGTGTCCCAAGATCTCACAAGGATAGAGTTCCAAGCACAATCGCTGAGCAACATGATCAGGCCATTTTATGTACCGGAAGAAGGAGGAGGAGAAAAAGAGCAAAGACTGGCATGAGAGGCACACACACCTTTCTCAATCTCCAGGAATTTAAGGCAAAGAGGAGAGAGGTTGTACCGTTAGTTGAGAGAAAGGGTGCGGCTTCCCACCCATATGTAAAGTCCACTCTTTCCTTACTGATGTCTCATCGCATATGGGCATCCCACCAGGGAGACCACCGTGACTTTCATTGAGAGAGGAATCATGTTTTGGGATTCACCGCTTCTCGATTTTGAGAGGGCATAAGATTTGGGAGGAAAATTCAGTATGAGAGATGTCAAAGTAGGGGAGACAAGAACAGGAGGAGCTACACATGCGATCACTCAAAGATCATTTCTTAGGAGGAATGATCCCCGACCTGGGAGATCTTCACTCTGAAAGAGGGCTCCAAGGATCTTGGTGCTTGCAAGAGATGCTTGATGACCCGCAGAGAGATGATAGATATATGGTAGAGGATATGGTCATATACTGATGGCAGACTTCTTTGACTAGAGCCTCTAGGCCTCAAGGATAAGATGCTACTGGCAAAGACAAGGGGACTTTTTCCATGCATCTTGATGCTTATCTTTCCTTGGTAGAGGAGTTCATTTGGGAGGGCATCCAACAAAAGATATATATCAGCATATGGAGAGATGCATAGCCCAGATGATGATGATGAGGATGGCATGCACCTTCCAATGCCATTAGGAGTAAGGGAGTAACTTTCAATTGGAGCCATTTTAGCTCAATATCCATAGTAACTTTGAGAGGAGGTATACATAGGTATTATTATTTGTATCTCTTTACTTTTATATGAGCAAGATGTGGTATTGAGGAGATCATCATCTCTCATGTTTTATATGGTGATGTACTTGGAGCCATTTGTAGTATCGAGATTGGCTATTTCATGGGTGGATCGTGGGGGAAGCCACATGTGATTCTGTGGACAATATTGACACTATTATTTTTTTGCTCATGTTTCTATCTTAAGAGACATTTGTGGCCTTCAAAACAAGTGGCTGGAAAGCACTTGTTGATTTATTTTTGATGCAGGCAAAGGAGTGCACCGCGTAGGTTCCATGAGTGGAACTATGATCCACTTTCCGGGTTGTCATATGACAACTTGTTCCTATTTTTTTTTTGCTTCCATGTGTTGGCCGAGTTTTCTTTCACATGTGGAGCTTTTTCTCTGAAAGTGGGATATGAGTTGGAGATTCCCATTGGGAGTATGATTAATCCTTTACTTTTCATGCCGTATGTTTCCGAGGAACAGAATGGGCAAATTTCATGATTACTGCTGTGCTTCACCTCTTTCCTTCATGTGGGAGGAGTGTATTTAGAGAGCTCCGAATTTTTGGAGGAGGCATTTCATGGTTTATATGTTTGATGGGGGTGCAGGCTTGGGTCTCTCTTGAAGACCATTATGTTTCAGCCATATAACAAGAAGAAATTTCATATGTATCATGATGAGGAACTCATTGGGTGGATGTGCCCCTGGGAAGAGGAACCTATCATTGCTATGGTACCATGCTCCAAGGGGAGTATGGGAGGTGATATGTCAACATGTTTAGCCATTTGTTTTTCCATAGAGGTGAACCATATATGAATGTTTATGGATTCCATATGATGATGAACTCCAACTCAGCCACATATGAGATGATTTGGGCCACTGATTTCCGCATTGGAGGAGAGGTCTGGGGATCTAGACTTCATCTTGCCTCTTGAAGGCAACACTATCAAGAGCCCGAGTTCACTTTGCACTCCAAATTTATCATGAGTGGAGAAGAGGACACATGGGGTAGGCCATGAAGCTACTCATGTTCATAATTTGTAGCCCACCTATTCTACATGAGCACAAGGTGGAGGATTATTTTCATGAGTTGCCTAGTTGGAGGGTGACTTCATTTGCATGGCTCATAGTTTGCGATGAGGATCCACACGAGGGAGATGTACCTCAAACACATCATAGACTCCATGCTCAAGAGGAGGCCTCCTGGGCCGCATCCTCAGGCCAGACAAGCAACATTTGGGTGGAGGGATCATGAATGTTCCAAAATTTTCATGCAGTAAAAATCGGGAACATTAATTTTTGCTAATTTCACAATGGAGAATAATGGGTAAGGATACCCATGAATAATGAAAAGCACCATAAAATCATATTATGAGAATGGATTGTTTTATATTTGACTTACACCTCCATGTGTGAAAGGGGGCTATCAGGTAAAGTGGCTATGTCAAGTTGACTAAATTCAAATCAAGGCAGGCTATGAGGTGGCAAGCACATTTGTGGTACAACGTAATAGAAGGAGGGAAGATTCCTTGAGAAGGAAAACCCTAAGGAAGTGGGGCCCATGGATAGGAGATGCCCATAATTGTATAAGAGGAGGAAAGACAAATATTTTTTAAGCTTATGAATGGATTATCACTGTCTTGAGAGACATGAGTATAATCCTCGCCGTTCACCGTGCTGGCCGAGGAATTCTGCTAGGATTCCTTCCTCTCATGAGAGGCCTTTTTAGGAATCATTTTCCTCGCCTTTCCACATCTTGGCCCAAGGCCAAAGCATTCCCTTCCATCGTTGCACAGCAGGTTTTGGCAGCATAGTTAACAGACAGTTGTTGGGGTTATGCAAGGAGGCTTCCACCACATCACCAAGTACTTGATCTGGCAGAGGGAAGGAGTCTCCATTCAAGGAGATATCATCGAGGATTGTTATTGAGATTATTTTCAGATTTTGGAAGCATGCCAAGCTTCCTCCCATCTTCATCGCCGTTGGGCCCTTCCATGTATCGCATTATTTCGCAGTTAGGTCTACAAAGTAGGTTTGCACCATCACATCGAGGGAGAGATTTCCAAATACCTGGCCGGAAATTTCGCACTCGAAATACTTTGGAGGATATTGATTTAGATCAGAGAGCGATTCTACCATCTCCTTCTATTTTATTATGAGTTGCTATCATACTCAAATAACTCCGACATTTTGGTATTTTTCCCATTCCCGGGCATATAGCAGCCAATTCTCTGAGGATTGTTGTATTATTGTTGTATCATTATTTTTTTGGGTTGAGAGCACACTCCCCCTCATTTCTTCGAAAGGTATTGTAATGTCATCATATTTCATATTTGTATGCAGAGTGTTCCATAAGACTCGTGAAGTCATAGGCTGTGATAAATATGCAACAGGTATTTCATGCTTTCATGTACATGTTCTTTGAGGTTGATCATTCCCTCTTGAGTGCTCGTCCCTCAAGATATTGTACACTTATTTTGCTGCTATGAGCTAATATGATGGCTATGAGTTCTTCTAATATTTTCCGAGATTGTGTAGCATGTGGCTCTTCATGTATTTGTTTACATATTGTTGTAGCTCATCCCTTTGAGCAAAGATCTTCTGAGGAAGAAGTATTTACATACGATAGTGCGTAGTCCGAGAAAAGGCCGAAGCTTCCTCGTCTTCATCCTCTCTTTGTTGTGTGACATAACTGTAAAGTCTCTGTCCATCTCTCTGACATAGCCTTGTCTATATTTCCGACAAAGGAGTTCATTAGTAGTGAAAAGTTAGTGATTTCCATTTGATATTACAAAGATATGCCACTAGATGTGTCCCTCATGGAGTAAGAACCACCCCAATATCATAGTCGTAGGCATTCGTCTCGATCTCTGCATGGTTGTTGAAATTCTGTAATGAGCAATTAGGCAGAAACGAGGCGATTTTTCATTTTAAGAACGCCTCATAATAGATTCCGACCAAAAGAATTTTTTCTCACTCTTCCTTGGCACTGACTTTTACAAGCCAAGTGATAAGAGAGTATCCTAACATGAACCCTGTGAAATTAAAAGACCTAGAAAGTTACGTTTTCCGTTATAGTGGTTGGGGCCGCCAATCTCCTTGATGACTTGGATCCCGGGTTGGATCCACATGCACCCCCTCCTTTCATCAATATTGTATCTCGCATATTGAACCTGTTTTCTGAGTTGAAAGTGTACTTCTCCAAATTGGCACATAAATTGTGTTTCATGTTGTTTGGAGAGGGACTTGTCGTGATGTGGTGAGGCCTTTCCAAGTCTGTGCTGAACACGTAACGTCATCCAAGTATACTACCACAATGAGTTTTGAATATTTATACTTTCATCTCATCCCTGAAGGTTGTTATTAATTGTCAACCAAACAAGACCAGCTGCTTAGTATGTCCTTTTATTTTTAAGGTAGTTCCTTCACACACTAGAGGAGTTTATTTGTACCTTTGTGATACCGTACTTTAAGTCGATTCTGTCAAATATTTTTCTCAGTTGGTCCAGAGCACAATAATCTGTGGACGGCATCATTCGTAAAATGACATCTTCATCATCGTTCTGACAGTCAATACGCAGTCTCCACATCCCATCCTCTATACCAACACGACTTAGCTTTCCCACAGGCTTTTATGAACTGGCCTTCTGATGTGACCATTCTGAAGGTAACTCAAATCTACCTCTTGATTCTCATCATTTTAGACAGGGCAATCATATATCGGTCCACAAGCAGTGGCTTTTCACCTTAGGTCAATTTACCAGGGTGCTTAACTTTACAAGGTAAGGAACCCCTGTGGGTGAGGTGAAGATGTCTTCATACTCCCGCACAACATTATCCATTTTTTGCAGTGCAAAGGAGCCCCGTCTCTGTGAGGTCGCTGCGCCTTTCTGTCTGGGAGGATCATCATGAAAATTTTAGTTTGGGAATGAGCTTAATACATTGTTTTGCAAGAACTAAAGAGATAGTGGCAGATGGTGGAAACGGTATCTTTTGGTAACTTATTTCCTAAAGTAACAATAACAACATGAGGTCGGGACTCATACACAAGATGTCACTTCCACAAGTATGTTTTCCAATAAATACATCCAAACATCATGAGCAATGTCACATAATACTCATCCGTGAAGGGATTGATGCTATAGGGAAGGCAACATTCTGGCCGACGCGAAGATCCCATCCTTGGTGAAGCCACCGATGGTGTATGGATGTGTGTGTGGGCCACTGCTTCGTGAAGCCCAGTCCTCATGGCACCTTACCGAAATGAGGTTCTTTTGGCTCCCCATTGTCGATAATGAACCGTATCTGGGAGCCCTTTACCCACATCCGGGGAGGGAAGAGATGTTCCTCCTCCTATGGATATTCTATTTCCTCCTTCTAGATCTTCACAATGGCAATGTTGGATTTGGGCCCCGCATCAATAATTTGTTTCCTTTTTCATTCCCTGGTCGTGTTCTAATTTAGAGTCGTAGCACAGAATCCGACTTAGAAGGCCCCCACGGTCCACCGCCGACGTTGGCCTCGACACTCACTTGTGTTGTGAGTGATTTTGGTGGAAATCACACCACTTTCCCATGTCCTTCTTTGGCTTTGCGTGTTTTTATTTGTTTGTGGAGCTGAAGGTAGTTGTCTTGCTCCACCATGCCTGCTTTATCCTTTTCCTACATTTTGGGAGCACCTTTTCCTCGTTGACTGAAGATCCAAAGTCTCGCTTCTTCCGATTTAATTTCTCGTCAATCTTACAAGATACCTAAGATAAAGCCGTACCAAGTGAGGAGATGTCGAGAACTCCATTTCCTTGAATGTATCCGTATGGACAACTCCGTGATACTTTAGTACCATATGTTTCTCTCGAATCTTTGATACCCAACTTCAGAAGTGTATGGAACGATTCGTCATCATGCACACTTGATCCCTTTGCTGTCATAGCGTGTCCATTGTATGTACTTGTCCCCACAGCTCCCCATGGGATAGCATGTTCCTCGATGACATCTCGTAAAGAATTCCAAGTGGGCATGGTTTGAGAAATCGCAGAAGGTTATGTCTCGTCCTTTTTCTCACAAGAGGGTTTCCCCACCCGGCATCTGACATGGGGGCGTTTAAGAGGAGTGCAAAAATAATCTTCTCCTCGTCGAAAAGTCATGAACCGAGAACATCCTTCTAATAGATTCAACTATATATCTACTATCCAGATCTATTTCGATTCTCCTCAAATATGGGAATGTCAAAATTTACTTCGTACCTTAAAAGAGAGTCGTGGGGCTTCCGCAGTGGCCGGGTGGATGCGTATGCGCCACAAGTGGGCCGTTGTTGAAGGATCTGTGCAAAGTTATCCATCATTGCCTTTTTTTTAGAGGCTTCCTAGAGCAATATTTTGATAGGACCTCCTACTCCCTCATCTTTATTTTCTGCCCCCATGGGCAACCGTCGAGGTTTACAGGTCGTACTTTCGCAAAGGTTCCACCAGACGGAGCCCTAACTTCTTATACCCCGACCTCGTTGGGGACACGCAAAGAAGGATCGAGAAAGCGCATACCACTCTAATACCACTGATCCCACTTATGCAAAAAAGAACACAATAGAATAAACATATAAACATGTATACAAATATGCAAAGGAAATAACACTTCATTTCGCCATTATCAAAGAACTAAAATTTTTCTTATAGACAAAATAAAATAACCAGCTAGGGCGTCGGTAGCTTATCTCTCGAGAAGAGATGTGGTGGCTATAGGCCTATGAACTCGAGCTACAATGAGGCCCCAAGGGGAAATATTGTATTATTTAGAAAGAATGGAAAACCCAAATATCCAAAACCTAACCCTAGGAGATGAAACGCCAAAACTATGGGCCCCGCTGTAGTAAATTGATTTTCAACTTCCTGGGGCGAACTTTGCATACGATCTCTGCTGGAGATGAATCATACTCATAGAAAGATATATCGAGGATCAATAACTTTTGAGTGAGTCAATCCATGGACCCATGATGCTCCCATTTTTCCCAAGAAAAATCGTTTAGGTTCAAACGTGCTCCGTGTTTCAGACCCAAAAACTCGCTAAAATAGTAACTTGTGCCTTCTAAACCGAAAACGAAAAGACAATGGTGGCCCAAGTGGAATAGGTGGGTGGCCACCAATATCCAACCGGACTTCATCCATAAACCTAAAATTTTCAAATGTCTTAAAGACGCCCAAATCATTTACCGAAGCATCTTTCTTTTTGTCATGTTTTGTCCACACTTTCTCGCATCCCCGTGTGTTCAAGTACTCGCAAAGAGGTAAGGCTTGAGATACTACAAGGAAAGAATTGCAACATTCACATCGTAAAAAGTTCCATATTCCACAGATATATATACAGAATGCAAGTAGGTAATTCTGGTGATCTTGGACCAAGATATCCAGACTTGAAGACTTACAAGATTTGTAAGAGCTGGTGCAACCTTGATGGCATCCCTCGTAATCACAAGGATAATAGTTGTTTCTAAACTCCCCAAACTCTGTAAATGACCTAATCGTGGGTTTTCACTCAAACTAACCTTAGAGAGGCCATATTCCCACTTTTCTTTGGATTTTTTGTAAATCGTTCAAATAATCAATGCTTAGAGAATATATCTGGCTCGAGTTCTTAATGACTAAGCAACCACTTTGCATCCAAGAAAAGTACCTGTGCATTCAATACATTTACATTTTCAACCAACATTGTCAAGTCATTACCTACGCGCCGCAAGAGAAGCTTTCTTCCTCGCTTACCAATTTGTATCACAAACCACTGAGTGATGTCGTGCATCCCGCACCGACCACGCGCCATCGATGTCTCCCGAGAATATGCTCAGTCAAACAACGATTGCCAAAAATGTCAAAAGGTAAATTATTCCCATCTCATGCGTCGTGGCCACTCGATTCCCTTCAAGAAGAACTTCTCCCAACCACAAAGGAATCAATTCTGTGGACATCAATAATTTCCATCTTTTCTCGAAGGCGCCACACGTAAAGAAAAATGGAGATTGACATCATGGTTTTCAAGATGTCATATCTCCACCTTAATCGATCATGGAAAGCTTGAAGATCTTTCCTGATGGTGCTCTGCGCCTTAACTCGCCAACTCCCACCCCGTGGATCAATAATGCCCGCCATTGCCCTCCCCATCACTTTGATTCGCAAGGGGAGTCCTCCTCCACATTTGTCACACACAACCTTTCGCCCTTCTTGGTTGATATCTACCGGCATAATTCCATTATTAGATGGAAATCATGATGAGAAACAACTCCCCAACTCTTCTTCACTTTAAATCCCCCACCGACACGTACATATCCAACTCCCATTTCCCTGATCGCAACCTCGAACTTACAATAATTTTGGATTCCCGAGTGTTCTGAGAGCCTTCGAGACTCAAATCCTCTTGAAATTTCCCTACCACCTCAGACATCATCCAAAAAGATGTCAAACCTCTTCTTGTAATATTTCACACTACCCATCTTTTCGACATCCTCTTGGATCATATTTTGACCATACCGCCTTTGTTCGCAAAGCTATTTGTTTACATAGGTCCTTTCTAAGACTTGGAAAGAGGGAGAGAGTGACATGGTGAGCCAAAGCAAGAGGTCACACGAAAGAGATCCCCACCAAAGAAAGATACTCCCTCTATGTTACGTAGAAATATTCTTCAACAAACTCCCAAGCTCGTGATTCTAAGCCTAAGCCTAGCCGCAAGTTTGGATCCTAAATGCCTTTACATGAGTTATGAGGATATATTTATAACAAGAAGGTGACTCTTCACTTCCTTTGTGACCTGACTTCCTCATGACTCTCTTCAACTTCTTTACAAAATGGCTCTTCATTTAAATCATGACTCTTCACATTCCACAATTGACACTTGGAATTTCACCTACAAATTAATTGAAAAATAATATTACAATACAATCATATGCATATAATAAAAAATTGGGTAGATCCCACTAGAAAACCTAATAATACCAAAATAGTTAAGCTTGAGGTAGAAATATACCAATGGATTCAATCAGATTCATAATGTACCGAAAAAATATATTGAATCCTTCACAAATTTCATAAAAACAAAACACGATCGCACAATCACATATAAGCAAGAGAAATAATTAAATCAATCACACAACATAAGATATATATGGGGAAAGCACACTACCTCGAACCCCGCTATTCTTATATTGTATAAAGTCAAGGATCATGAAACAATACAATGTTTTCTCTCAAGAGAAACTCCCGCACTTTGCCAATTAATATACATTGATCTAGGAAAAATCGACAATTACTTAGCCAATTATTACCCTCTACTCATCCCGGCTTTCTCATGCATTCCATGAGAATCAAGCCCCTATTAAGTAAGAAAATCCCTTGCCTTGATCACTGTGCAATGCTAGCTAGGCCTCCATCTCGACTCTATAACTAACCTCAATATTTTATAATTATACAACCGAGATAGTTATCATCCCTTTAACCATAGCCTCAACTCGGGTATTCCTTAGAACTAACATGCAACAACTATTTATAGAAAATTACGCGTTAACTGATTGATCACTCATTGTAAATTAAATCAAAGTTAATTCACTCGGAGCTATCTCTCTAAGTCATCACTTAGTTAGAACTACTTAAATTGATTTTAACTCAATTAATTGAATTAACTAATTACAACTCATGTAGCTCAGAATCGGACCCCCTAAAATCATGGAATCACTCTACATTCCGCTCTTTGACCTCAACTCTGAATTTCCTATGCTAACTTGGCCTTTCCCGACTTAGTTAACTAATTACACGTTGTTATGAGATGAAATTACAATTTCTCTTCCAATTTAATTAAGGTAAAATTAAATCTAAGCCCTCTTGGGGTGTCATTTCAACACTCTCTCAACAAGAAAGGGATTATCTCATACTTCCGATCATGCCTTTGTAGGTATTAGAATTTGCTTCTTTCCAATGCCTTCATCAAGATGTCTACATCCTCCTCCTCCATGGGAATGTACTCTAATTGCATTATCCTCCCTTCCAACACACCGTGATGGTGATAATCGGGATATCAACATGCCTTATCATTGCGGAATACTTCAGATTAATCAAGAGTTTGATGCAAATCAGTTATCACAATGTATCATCATCGAATACATATGTTTAATCGAACAAATCAACAAGTAACTTCCTCATCCAATGGCTCCGCATGCTTCCCGACTATCCACCATGTACTCTGCTTCATCGAATCAGTGAACCGATCTATGTTTATTGTTGTACTGAACAAATTTCTAATATTATAAGTTAAAAATCCCCCGATGTGCTCTTCCGTCGTATGGACTCCTTCCCAACCGCAGATTGATGAAGCCCCGAAGTTTCACTTCTATCCGTCTCGTACCATAATCCATACTCGCCCTAAGGTATTCCAAGAAATTCTTCCCTTTCCTTCCAAAAAGATCCCCGGGTCGGCTCAACTACAAGGGCCTTAGCCGGTTAATCGTGTAGCATATGTCTAGTTTGTATTCATCAAATACATGAGTGAACCCACAAGTTTCATGTAAACGTAGCATCCACCACTTTTCCCGAAGTAGCATCCTCCTTCCTCCAAGCTTCCCGCAAGAGGAGTCTCCATGGGTTTGTTGTGCTCCACGTGGAACTTCCTAATCTCCTTGGCATAAATTCCCCGAGATACAACAGCTCCCCATCTCTTGCCATATTTTCAATCCAAGTAAATAGTGTAAGAGCCCCATTCATGATCTTCTCATCACCTCGACGCATCGTATCATCGACATAAAGTACAATAATCAAAAATCTTACCATCAACCAAATATGATATAGGTTTGCATCCGCTTCACTCGTGAAGCCCTACCTAAAGAAATATTTTTCAATCATGTTGTACCAAGCACGATAGTTTCCGTTCAAACGATACAAGATTCTCTTTGATTGTGGACATATGTGACTCCATGTCTAAGGTCTCAAAACCTTCCTATTTTCAATGTACACTTCATTCTCAATAACTCCATTGAAAAAAATATGTTACACTTCATTCTCAATAATAACTCCATTGAAAAAGGTTGTCTTTAAGAATTATATGATGTATTTTCCACCATCTTCACCGAGAGTGCATTGATCTAATAGATGAGTACCTTGTGACTAGTGAAAAGTTTCATCATAGTCAACTTCTCGACTTTAGAACCCTCTAGCCATAAATCTAGCCTCAGGCTTCTCCACACTCCCATTTGCTTCTTTCCTTCACCTTTGTACCCACCCGGATCCTACCATTGACTTCCCCATTAATTAGGAATTTCCCATGAATTTTTTTTGATAATGGAGTCATACTCAACCATGTTATCAACTGACATTGGTTGTTGCACCGCTTCCTCGAAAGAGGATGGTTCTGTCAATACCTCCACTCATAAGAGCTATGTATCCAAAGGTACCACTCCGGGGACCTTCTATGCATGCGCTCTCGTGATGTGGGTGCTCCCACATTCTTCGATCCTTCTCCGATCCATAAAGGAATCCGACCCCTCTCCGGACACACTTCATCTTCTATGAAGGGATCTAAGTAGAGAAATCACAATGGAGAGCTTGCTTGCCCACCTTAAGCAATCATGGAAAATCCTGAAGATCTTGGCTATCGTGCTCGGGATAACTTTAATACCGCCAACACCACTTCTTGTGACGTTAATGCTTGCCATTTTCCTCCCTATCACTTTGATTGCAGGAGTCATCCACACTTGTCACACACAACCTTTTCCCTTCTCTCATCCTTTGTTTCATGGAATTCATCTATTATATATACTTTAAAGCATATTTATGTATAAGCAAACCCATTATAATATTATGTAAATGATTGAATGTGGAGAGTAGAGTAAGATGTCTCAGATTTACTTATATATTTATTTATGTTTATGTTCTTAACATAATATAATATATAATACTAGGTTTATATATATATATATATATATATATATATATATATATATATATATATATATATATATATATATATATATTATATGTATATATATATATCGTGTGTGTGTGTGTGTGTGTTCATATATATATATATATATATATATATATATATATATATATATATAAAATTGAATTCTTATTATTTCAAAGTATTTAAAATTTTCTATTATTTTAATAACGGTGAGATTTTTAAAATATAAAGGGTGGAGTGGGTGTGATGTGAATAAGATTTATATAAAGAAATACTTATTATTGTTACATGCTTTATAATGATAAGCATTAACATCGTTTTGAGGAGGCTATAGATAAGGAAGGAGAAAGTTTAGTTGTTGTGAAGGGTTTATGCCATTATGATTAATCTATAATTATGAATTAATAACAAATTCTAATGAGAATATAAGAAAATGTGTAAAGTTTTATTTAAAAATATTTAAAAATATATATACATATTGATTTTATAAAATAAAAATATTAAATTTCTCCTCAAATACAATAAGGGAAAAATAGAAGGGAGAAAAATTCAAGTTGAGAAGTTGATGGTTGGGCATACTTAACCTTCTATTGATTCTCTCCTAAGCCATTCTCCTATATCATTTCCCCATGTTGTGCTGACATTTCCTCATAAAGGAAGAGGGATTTTTATCGAGAGAAGGAAATGTTTCATAGACTTCCTTTTCAACATATATCTATGTAAATAACTTGTTTAATAGTATATGATTCGATTTTCATCTTAAAATACACATCTATTTGTTTCAAATAAATTAAATATGTAAAAATAGTGATAATAATAAATTAATCAGATTTATTCTTCATTTATTTAAACTAATTTAAAGAAAACAAAAATGGCTAACTGATAGAAATCTTGAACTTTTCGCCAAATCAATAAAAAAAAAAAAAATTAGCTTACACTTTGGGCAAAAGATCCCAGAGTGTTGGACAAGGGGTCTCTTAAGTACATATTTTTCCTTAAAGTAAAACACGATCAATGAATTACACCACGATTTCACTAATCAATGGATAGACAAATGGCTCAGGCATACACGTATGTTACTGACGCCGTCATCTTGTCTTAATCTCTCAAGCTCTACCTAGTCTAGCCGCCATCCCGAAGCTTGTAACTTGGGCTCTCTCCGACCACCCAACCACCAACCTTCAACTTCACCTGCCCAACATATAATCAGCATGTCCTTCCACCTGCATTGCTGACCACCTCCCGACCTTCGACTAAGTCATGGTCGACAATTTCACTTTTCTTATGTTAACTATCCAAGTATTACTTCGTACTCCGATCTCTACATCCACCGGACTACTTCCCATATATAATCCGTCTAATGTCCAATCACACAAGAGGAGAATATCACTACTCCAATCAAAAGATTTCATGCCTCGCAAGCCCGATTGCAACAAAGAGCAATTTTTATCCTTTAATTCTATTTGGGTTTGTGGTTTCTCCCTTTCTCCACACAACGCCCTTTCCTATTATTCAAGAATGTTTGGGTTGCCGTGACTCTTTAGCTCTATACCATAGCAAATCCTTTAGGAGCTTCTTTCGCACTCTCCCTGTGAGACCGGTCTACTACCGCACTTAACTACACTAGCCAACTTCTCCAACTATGACCTAGTCTCACATTCCGTTTGGCTTCTAGATCTACATTAGGAGTTTGCCACTCCGTCAAATTCATACTAAGATGTTCCACGATGATACCCTTCGAGCTCGGGGTGGTAGCGACATTGAGGGACTACTATCCGTGTGCCTTCCCCGCTTCGGTAGGGAATTCTCGCATGGTGGCGTAAGCGCTCCTCCATCTCTTATCTATCAAAAGTCCGGCACCACTTACGACGAGCTTCCTCCTCTCGCCACATGCCAAATTTTCTAGAATCCTCATGAACTCTCTCAAAGAACTCCTAGAGACTACTTATGGGTAACCAAATCATTTGGATATTGGTGTGGGCTCATGGCCCTTATTTCCAAATTCTCGTAAGGTGAATGGAGTACAGTAAATAACAAGGTAAAGTTTTAGAAGTATGACAACATGTCATGATCGAAATTTAGGGACACTTTGATCTTTCGCATATTGTTTTTCCGTCAAGACAACACTTTGTAAACATATACCCCGATGTACACACTAACTTCAACTCTAGCGAACAAAGGGTCTCTCTTATAACTTTATGGCATTAATACAAAGGGTCTCAAAACCCACTTCTTCTAACAATTGCTTGGCAATTGGAATAGACTTATCGAGCTCCTTAACTTCGCTTATTGAGTTATTTATGATATTTCTAAGCATTTAAGAAATATTCCTGTGATCTCCTTTTCTCCTCTCTCTCGAACTTTAGTCACTGATTACCTCAAGCAAGCATGGGCCTAAGTACATTTCTCAACCCATTTAATTTCAGAATGTCCCTTTACTCGTGCACCATCCATCCTTTAATGCTTTTTCCTCAAGTTCCGGTGTTTCTTTCTTACATAACAAATTTTATCATCTCTAGCAACAATTCTCCATCCCTAGCTCTAGAATTCATGTCCCAAGGCTCTACTTCCCAATTTTTTTGTTATCTAAAATATTGCAACATATGTACATCCTTTTACATTGTTTCTCATACCATAAACTTGGGGGTAATTTCACGTAAATAATAAAATTTTGTTCAAATTCCTGAAAATAATAATCACCACTACTCATTTTTTGGTGATTATCCTTGTTCCTTGATCTAATGTAAGGTGGAGAAATGTCAAAGTGCTCCAATTGTTTTATTTGTTATAAGAAATAAATTTTCTATTAAAATATTTGGAAATATCAATAAACAACATCCTATCACTCTACCTTCTGATCTCTCGATGATGAAAGAGACTAGCAAAGGTTACCATGAACCAATCTTTTCCAAGTAGCTAGCTCCTACTAGGCGTATAGGCTCTCCAGTTCACACAAAATGACTAGACAAAGAGGATTTTAGGCTAGGTATAGTAGCACCATGGGTTTGTCGGATTGAATTTGAGGTGCTCGATGGTGAATAGGTCGTAGAAGGACTACGTCAGTAAAATGTGGATTAGGAATTGCGGTGGATCCGATGGGGCAAGGTATAGTTTAAAACATTAATTTACTTCATGGAGGGGTTTAGGTCATAGGGTTTTAGAAAGAGCATGAAAACATGAATTATTTTCAATTAGAATAAATTAACAGCATAACTATTCCTCCAAACAGAAAGTAACAAGCCAATGAATTATGTCTTTCTCACTTTTAGAATCATCATATTCAGAGATGGCATGAATATGAAATCAAAAAAAGCAATATCTACACATCCGAAAAGCGTAAGAAGAAAAATTTAAACCACATTACCATAGGTATCCCATCAAAATAGTTGCAACTCACTTATTATTTCTGCAAAATTTTTTATTACAATCGTGTTCAATGATCAAATTCTACAACATCCAACCTCACAATGGAAAGAAAATGAAAGATATAGAGTGAAAATGTCTCTCCCACTCGGTGGGTCGAATCCCCGATTACAGAGCTAATCCTCAAGGTGCTCAACTAGAATCTTAGTGATTAGGAGGTTAGCCAACTCATCCCTATCATTCATGAAACTAATTCACTTTGACCAAAATTACCTATTTACATGATGTATCTACCACCAGTAACTATTTAGGACATAATTACATTTAAATCATCATTACATCAAGAAAATTCACTAAATTCATCCATCAACTGATAAAACTGAAAATTTTGAAGAAAATAGGAAATCGCAAAAAGCAATGAGCTTGGAAAGCACCGTGTGGTCGGGAAAAAGTACGCCGTGGCCTAAACTGAAGCTACCTTCCCGAAGTCCAAATTGGGCCCAAGATGCCCACAGAATACTCTTCCATTCTAGTTGCAAACATTTTCCTCTAAGCACTGAAAATGGTTGAGTGAAGCTCCTCAAAATTAAATCTCCCAAGATCACATTCCAAAAGCATGGCCAAGGCTGAAAATGAGTGCGTAAAATGTGATTTTTAGTGTTCTGCCATTTCCACCTATCAAAAGCTCTATTTTTTGAGTTCAAATAGTAAAATACATGTAGAAATTCACTGCATCCAAATATGCAACCCATTTCTCATCCGGAGGCCTCCACCAAAAAGCGCAACAGGTCTACGTGCGCTTTGCAAGTCGACTGAAAACGCTCCGTCAAAATTTCCAGAATTCCAAATCTCTGAAAAACTTGCCCAAAAATCACAAAATTGGTAGATTAAGTTCGATGAGGTTCTCAAGCAAACACAGTAGGCATCAACAAGAATCTCAAGTTTTTCCTCCTCCTTTATGCTTGATTAGGGCTTTCTTGTGTTTCTCCTTCAACGCTTGATCTTGATGTTGCAAATATGATTTCTAGTGATGTATCTATTGGCCATGTGTCTAAGAATCTCATGTTCATTGTTGGCCTTATGAAGGAGCTTCTCAAGGTGGATGTTGGAACTCTATCAAGCCACACCTCTCGTCACTGTAATTTTCTAAGAATCCATTCCTTAAACCGAGTTGCTCGCCTCATGTTTATCCTTCTCAGCTCTTCTAAGACCTCTTTTTTTTTTGGTCTTATCTTTGGCAGTTTGAGTCTCACCATGGTCGTACTCACTGGCACATCAATCGCTACTCCTGATGTCTTGTCTCTTTTCCTTTGTTACCCTAACTCCATGAGTATATGTCTTTAGCTTTCTTGTTCTCTTGTTCAAGGAAGGATATGACAAATTATTCTCTTGCCATGTTGTCCCGTAGTTCTTTGATTGTGCATCCTTCTATTTTATGATTAGATTTAGGCCTCATGATCATCTTTACATCCAAGTCTACCAAGTCAAACTCTTTCTTCCTCATGAACTCTACTTTTCCTCCTCTCATTTAACTACCTCTTCGCTTTTGATTTTCCCCACATTTGCTGATGAAGGAAGGCAAGGCTCTCTTCCATAATCCTTGTATGTTAAAAATTGTTTCGGCCTCGAGTAGGTTTTTACCTTTTTGGCTTCTTTGACCTCTTTCTGCCTCTTTCGATGTAGCAATCGTTAGTTTTCCTACTCTTCCTATGATGAATCAAGTTGTTGGTGGAATAGGCTCAGTGTGTTGACTGACCCAGAAGACACGTCTCTATGAAATTCTCCCATGATATGTTCAGCTTTATTAAGGTGGTGAAGGACAATGATTTTTTTAATTTAGAGTGATGAAAGAGGCTATTATTCTATCCGGCTAGTAACCTCTATTTTGCACAATGTAGGTGATTTTATCAATGCTTCGCACAAGTAGTAGGGGGAGGTTGAGAAATTTCACCCTAGTGAAATGCATGAGAAAACGATGTGATAGTTGTATAATCTAGAGAGTTCCGCTCACAAGTGAAGTATTTCATGATGATTTTAATCATGGGGAAACCCGTTAAAAAACTCCACCAAAGGAAATACCTTTTTTAGGTTTTCTTTGTAAGGTGTCTGGAGATAACGCTCATAAGAATCAAGACTCAAATCCCAGTCTTAACCACCTCACCCACATTGGGTATCCCCGTTGCTACTACAATGATATCGCTGAGAAGAAAGAAGGTCTCTCTCCCCAGTCACACCTGCTATTTTGGAGGTTAAGCCGATGAAAACCTCCGGTCAAAGTAGTAACTTTAGACTCTTTGTACCATCTCTATAGAATTCAATCCAACCCACATGTTGGAAACATTTAATAGCTAAGGGAGATGCCATTAGTTCTCTATATATGTTGGCTCTAATCTCAAAATCTTCCCTACTTTGTTACATGTTTTCTTGTCTTCCTAATTTGTGCATTTTTTTCTCCTCCATCGTGTTTCTTTCTTCCTCCATTATGCTCATTTTGTCTTTCAAAACTCCTAGGAAGAAGGGGAAGGGAAAGAGAGTAAGATAGGGTTAGGGATTTGATAAAAGGGAATGAGGAATGTAAGAAGGGATTAGTAAGCTTAGGAATTAATTGCAGGTGAAATAGTTATGTTATAGGAAATTTGTATTACAGATATCTAGTTGCCTAGAAAGCATAGCTAGGGTGGTAGGGTTTAGGAAATAAGGCTTGGGATACTGGCACGAGTAAATGGGTAGTGGTAAGTAAGTTAGGGTGCAGGGAAGGTAGAATGGGGCTAGGGAGAGTAATTAAGTTTGTACATTATGAACTCTGGTTTTTAATTGCTTAGAACACGACATAAAACAATGGAGTGTGTATACACCATGAAATTTGATGATCACAAGCCGAAAGGAGGGGTTATGGAGATGCCACTTACATGAAAATAGTTGTAGAAACCCTAATTGATGATGAGAAAATATGCAATGAAGTTTAGGGACCGTGTCTCCCTTCTATAAAAAAGCTTTTATGTTTAGAGAAAACAAAACGAACAACTAGAAAAAGCGCAACGTGCAACCGGAAAAAGCACAACGAATGGCCTAGAATTTGATTTTTCAAGGCAAACTCATGTTAGAGGCTTCGAGATTCCGATATGCGTTTGAAGAGGGCAAATGAATGTATTCTTTGTTTTTGTGAGCCTTTATACTTGGAGAAATTTCATTAAATAACCTTGGGACCACCTTTCCTTTCTCTCTTTAAATTGATCATTGCTCTTTGTCTTTTAATATCTAAATTAGGTCATTTAACTTCATCTTTTTATTATTTAGGAACAACGATTGACTTTTTGAACTTTGGCTTATCTTCTAATGGAACTTTGAGGTGCGCCTACTAGAATTTTGAGAATTTATTGTAAATTAGGAAAATAAAGATTACATTTTGCTTTAAATCAAATTACAAATCAAACTTATCGAGAACTTCTATTGGCATTCCTTCATTTTCTTCTGTAGATTTTATGCAATGAAATGGTGATTTTTATGACCTTGGAAACCCTAAGACCTAATGGAGACTCCAACCGAATGAAACCATAATGAAATGATCGAAATGATGATAGAAACTATGATTGCAGCACTAAAAGTGGTGAAATAAGTCAAAAGGTGTTATAAAAATTTGAAAGGAGTGAGATCAAACCTAAATCTACACCATGACCAAATTTAGAATACGATGACCTAATGGAATGACAAAAATTTCAGAATGACCCTTAACATGACTTGAAAGTAAGCTTATTTGATCAATGGTGTAAGGATGCAAACACCGACACTAACATCGTCTCAACAAGATGACAAGCCCTTGGAGGTGTTAAGAACATCAGAGTTCAGTGCCTTAATCATTGGTATGGAGTCAAAAGCTAAAAAAAAAAACTAAATACTAAAAATTTATCATAATAAAATGACTCAACACCGACTTAAACCGACTTGAATTTTACTAACTTATCTTTGAAAACAACAAAACCAATGAAACTTTATGGCCTTCAATTTCGCTCCAAGCTCCGTTGATTCTCTGCCTCACCATTTCGTAAAGCTAAAATGATATTTATAATTGAATTGAGAAATCTGAAATCTCGCATCAGAAAAAATAATGCCTAAGGAGCTTGCCTTTGACCAGCCCTCCTAATAATTCTTCTCCATTTATCTCCCGCAATATAAAAGAATGATGTCCACGAAAGCTAAGATCTTGTATGGTCCTTTCCATAGGTTTTCAAATTTTTCGTGCTTCCCCTTTTTACTCGTTCCTTGCAACTCACCGCAGGACTACATCTTCAAGATTAAAATTCATCCGCCTTGGTCTTGTGATCATACAACTTCGTATCTTCTCATGAAGCTAGAGGTGTTCTAAAATACCTCATCTCTTGTCTCACGAAGATGACTGTCCATCGATCCAACGAAATACATAATTTTCCTCACTTTCCTTTTCGCAACAATTTCAAGACCGACCTTGCAATTGATGTAGGGAAAATAGTGTCTACACCATAAACCAACTAAAAAGGGGACATTCCTATAGATTTCTTACTACTCACCTTATCCGCCCACAAATTATTAACCAACCCTTTGTGAAAATTCCTTCATGTTTGACTCAAGCATCTTCTTTATGATATTAATCAAAGAACTATTAGAATATTCCACTAAACCATTACCTCGTGGATAATAGGTGGTTGAGTGTCCCATTTTATGGTGTACTTGTCACAAGTAACTCAACCATTTCTTCGATTTGAATGCATCAACATTTTCAAGAATTTCTTACGAGGATGACCAAAAGAGACAAATTGTTAGTCTCCCAAAAACTCGAATAATTACTAAATATGTTTAAGCTTGCCTTGTCGATCGCTTCGATCCATTTTGTGAAGTAGCTCTGTGGGTCGTTAAGATCCATTTATGTTGTGCGTATAATATAGGGTGAATCTCTTCGATGAAGTCAAGGCGCCACTATTGAAAAGGTGCATGTACCGAAATTGGTCGTAAAAGACAATGGAAGAAGTTTTCTTTTAATTTTGAAACACCCGACATTCATAGAAACTCATCATTGTTTTGTACAAGTTTGCAAAAAGAGTTGGCTAGTAGTACCGCTCAACACTCTACTAGGGGCCGTGGTTTTCCAAACATGGCCCCTAATAATCTCCTCATGGAAATCATTCATAACTTTTTTTTTGCTTCATTTTCAACAATAGTTCAAATAAATACCTCCCCGGATCTTTCCAATAAAGAGTGTTGTCCAAAATGTAGTATTTGGAAGTCAACTTAAAAGAACTAATTCTTTCTCTTAGACATGCCTCGAGGAGGATTTAAATGTTGAAGAACATATATAATGTATTAATACCATGGAGACGAAAGAAAAGATATCGTATACATGTATAAGAGTGTCATCCTCTCTTCATCTGGACAATGCCGAAATGAGGCCGAGGTTCTGTGGGCATGCATTAGGGGAATTTTGAGGTCTAAATGGGTCTCCTAAGGAAAATATACAATCAAAATTCACTTTATAAGAACCAATCACATTTTAGGGGATGTCATCATCCCTAATGGTTGAGGTGGTATCATGAAAGAGAAGGTATTTACTTGTCACATTCTCAATGGTGGATAAAAACTCATGGTTAACCATGGTAGTGTTCTACACTTTTAAAGTCAAGTGCAAAGTAGTCATAATAAATTTCAAGCTTCACACTTTTTGAATAAAATATTATTGCTGTCATTTCATATTTTTTGAAAGAAAATACATATCCCTACATAATTCATGTATTTACACATTTTTCAATAAATATTACATTTGTATATTTTCATATGTTTATTTTAAATCATATATATTCATCTCATTTTATTTAATATTACAATTTCAAATTAATTATAAGTTAATATTTATACATATATATTATATATATGATATCAAAATAAATAAAAAGGCAACCTTGTAATTTTAGGATAAATTAAATATATAAATAATAATATATTATAATATTAATAGGCAATACAAACATATTAAAACTAAAGAAAAAAGGAAATTAGTTTTGTAGCATGAGAAAATGTATATTAGTTTTGTATGTTGAAAAAAGGTATATGTAATATTCCCAATTGTTTCAAACTAATGGGAATATTCATTTTTATTTCATTTTTTTGTTGCATGAATAAATGTGTAAAGGAGGACAATAAAAACTCCTAAAACAACAAATAAATCAATGCCACATGTGAACAAGGCTAAATCACAATCAGCCGAGCAACCTTAGGTGTGAAAGGGCTGAATATTTTTATTGTGTTCACTATGACCAAATCAACAAAGATCAAGTTTCGAGGAGGGCCATCAATGAGGCACAACGTAGTTTCAGATGGAGGTGGCACATGGGAGAAAGAAGGTATTTTACTGAGATGGTTTAGGCCAAGCTCTCAAACTTATAAAAGGAAGAGGAGGAAAACTCGAGAAGGTTCTCGATGATTATGTTATTTCGAAGATTTTTCTCGTTTAGACATTTCTTATGCTCTTTGTTGTTTAGCAAAGAATAGTGTTGTTTAGCACCGGGTGTTCCTAATCGGGAATCCCACCTTCTTCTTGAGACGCCTTCGAAGAGTTTGCATTGGCCGACTATTAGCATTCGCCAAGCTCTTCTTCCAACTACAACACATATTGTGTTGAGGGCTTGGTTGTCTTTGTAAGTCACAGCTAGTGGAGGATAGATTCCACTGACCAGCCAATCTAGTGCTCTTCGGGCCACCATGGGAACTTACACTGTTGATCACTTCTCAGGGTTGACATACCTGACACCAATGTGATTTTGGGTGTTCAATGGTTGGATTTATATCAGGGAAAGTCACCACCGATTGGGAGGCTGACAAATGAATAGGTGGACAAGAAGAGGGTGAATCTCTAAGATCAAAGGCATTCATACATGTTACCCTCATGCTAACACTTCCACACGTAAATCGCAGATGGATTTGCACAAAGGGAAGCAAGGACCTTATAGTCCCATCTATTATGTTCAGTGAGATTTCGCATGTGGACACTCTTATTTACAGCAAACCACCCGGAGGCCACCCGATTCATATTTGGTGGGGAAGACTACAAAATGCTTCCAAGATTAGATCCAGAGTGATTGAGCACTTGTACATAAAGCTACAAAAAGATTTCTGATTCTTTTTTAAAGCTCAAGAAAGAGGGAGATCTTCCCATCATCATCACCCACTCTCATTTCTATTTAAGGCCGGGAGGAGAAGAATGGAAGGTGTTGGCCTCCAACACACACCTTTGGAATGGGAGATGTTAAGGAGGAGATCAGCAACATAATAGACATTCCCGTTGATACATCATCAAGACAACATATGAGCATGATCTATATTGAAATCCTGAATCCAGATTATTCCAAAGATCGCCACACTTGTATGATACTTGATGACCAACAGATGAAGAGGGATATTTAGTTCAAGGAGGAGTCATCTATCATCATTGTAGGATCTTATTGTCTAGAGCCTCCAAGCTCGTTAGCAGTTGCTACAACAGCTTACAAAGACTTTTGTTTCAAATATATGTATTCCATGAGGATCTACAACATCATCATGAGGAGCTTTGACTGGGAAGGGGCTCTTTGAAAGAAGAACTATATCGCATTTTCAAGAATTCATGAACTATGTGGAGTTGTGCAACACGAATCTATGAAGGAGTTTATTTCATCCATCTCTCTTTCTTTGAAAGAGGGCAAAGATCCATGCACCACCCATTTATAAGGAGAGTATTTTTGGTGAAAAATCTGATCATGTAAAGCATGTTTTATTTTCCGATCTATATTATTTCACCTGGTTTATGGGCAGAGACCATGGCTCCAAGGAGGAGTAATCATCATGTAAATCTCATGGAAAACATTGGGGCACAAAACTTCGAATTTGGCCACTCCCTTGATGAGAAAAGGAGATTTTCCATCATGATGGGTGCTTTCCAAAGCCACCAAACATATCTCACACTTTCAGCTATAGTGAGATAACATAGGAAACAAGTAAGGGTGGTGGAAACCACTACCATACTTGGATCCGATGGCAGTGCAGGAGATGCACTCGTATCAGTACCATATGTGGGACTATGACCCACCTCCACATACTTAAATTTCTCGTTTTTATGTATGTAATGCTTCCATACATTGATGATATACTTGTACTTCTATGGAGTGCATGGAGGAGGATGAGGCATGTATATACCACATGGGATGGAGATCTCTATGTATCATATGTTACATGTTTCCAAGAGAGTATAATATCTGTTTCCATGTTGTTTATCATATTGACTGGGTTTGGATGGACTATGTACATCTCATGATGACTTTGGAGGAACAATTCATGGAGGGTTGGATTGGTGAACAGCTAGTTTATGGAGTGAAGATTGACCATGATGGTGTCACCAATGGAGGAGGAGAAGTGTTGCAAGATCATTTATCAGCTTGCTCGAGGACAAGCAACATTTTGACCTGAGATCGTAATATTCCCAATTATCCCAAGCCAATGGGAATATTCATTTTTGTTTCCATTTCTTTTCTATTATGTTGTGGATCATAGTCATATCCTTTATTTTTCAAATATTTTGAAAAAATAAAAATATAAAATGTGGGAAAATATGTTAAAGTGTTGAAGTCTTATAATTTAGCATAAAAATATTTATGTTCATTAAATTTTAAGTTTAAATATTTAAAATTTTAATTGTGGGTCTATATTAAAGGTTAAATAGTGATTGGTTTGAATGCATGGAAGCACCGATCATCAAAATATTTATCGAAAATCTTAACTCGTGGGCACAACTAGCATGACAGATACTATGAGGATTGCCTCCTGGCATTGACCGGTTGACCGTGGGGAAAATGGAGATCAACGCAAAGATCGAATGCGGGGGGCACCAAATTTCGAAGCTTTTCTCCGTACCCAGAGCTCCCGTAGTGACATAAGACGCCGAGTTGGTCCCGCTGTCTTCCATGTCAAGAAATTTAACGCTTGTTGCGCGTCTTTTCGCATTTAATTCAAAACCCGCGCCACCTATTTGGGCATCTTTTTGTCTATTTTTCAAAATTAATTGTGAATTGTTGCGCTACACCCTATTGATCTCTCTCTCCGCTCACCCGCAAAATTCTAACCACCCGCATGTTGTTTTCACGTAAACTTCTAACCAGAATATAAGATCATCCCCGTAAATTAAACTACCCATATCCCTCTCGTGGATACCGAGAGGGATATTCAAGATACCTTCCGTTCGCACCAATTCCCCCTTTTACCAACAAGTCATCTTGAATGCTAATGTCATCTCCATTCCTACTATGATCAAGTTTGGAGTCTTGTCTACATGCCTGAACCCAATCTTTTCCTTAAATTCATCTATTAGTTTGCACGTTATGTATCCAGGGAAATGCTTTGTCATGAATTCCTGCTGAGAAAATGTTTTGCGGTGTCTACCCTATTAATTCCCAAGCCCCGTGTTATCCCGAGCTCTGAGCTCATCCATTCAATTTTCCGACGATTCACTGCTCGCATTATGATAATCATGTAGGAGAAGAATTCACCGCTCATGTTTCATTTGAAGCCTAACATGAAGTGTCAAACATATTGCAAGGAGTTTTATATGGGGGTTTTGATGCCGAGACTCGTCCAGCTTTGAGTCATATTGCAAAAAATCTAGGTAAGGATGATGATAATGCAAGTGATAACTTCGCCTAGGGAATGTTTGCCATAATGATGGCCGTGAATGGTGTTGGATATTCCATCATATCGTGAATCAATTAACCCCACAAACTAATGAGCCTCTCATTAACAGTTCCTTTAAATTTTCCTCATTAATCGTATATTTGTTCTTATAAATGTATCGTGGAAGAATTCATGCATTTAGGTCTAATATGGATGTGAATAAAAGAACGCAATCGTTGATATTTGACATATGTAGTTAGAAGGAGAAAAATGAGGTCGGGATTGTTTGATTTTTCTAGTTATTACAATCAAGATACAAAATATTGAATGGAAGTCCTCCTCCTCGTTTCTACCTAAAGCCGCGGTGAGTTGTGATTTAGAAACAATAATTGTAAATATGGAGACTGGCTTGTTTTTTAGGAATAATTAAATAAGGCTATATGGAGCAAGTTTTGAGCCTTACAAACACTCCCAACTTTTGTGCCAATGAGTTTTTGTTTTAGAATTCATTGCATTTGTGCCCAAATGTTGATCGTGTTCATTTTGTGCCTATGAAGAAAGGTCACATGTAAAAATTACCCATGGTTGTAGGCTCTTTCATATGAACATGAGATAGGCATTAGATGTAAGGACAAAAATGTTAGATGACATGCGTATGTTATTAGGAGAAAGTTGGGCTTATAACCCATATAGTTTTATTTCAAATAGAAGGATCGAGAAGGATATTCGCCTTCATTCATGAAAGTAGGCCAAAACAAGAGAAGATAGCATAAAATATGTGAAGAACTCAAGAGATGCTAACATTCAAACTCCTATTACAACAGAGAAAATAGCTAAAAGAACCAAGGAAATGGTGATTGAGCTAGATGATGAAGACAGGGAGCCATGAAGAGAACAAAATTACCGGGTATCTCCGCATCTAATGCTCTTCGTTTTTTTTCATATTTGGGAGAAGAAAAATGTCTTCGCTCACTCCAGGAATCATGAAGCTTCTCATGAACAGTGCACTTGATTAAACAGAGGTTTTCACAAATTGAAGAAAGAAATCAGAGATGAAGGCCAAGCATGGAAGCCCAAGCCGAACATCAAGTTACTACCGAGAAAACAAGGTTGTTAACTCGTAATGGATCTGAAAAAGATCAGTTTTTAGAATTTCCCCTTCACATCCTACGTATATGTCAATTGGTCCTTCCAAAGAATTTCAAGACCGTTAATGTGGATCAGGATGTAAAGAAGATTCCTCTGATTTATAAAAAATGAACTTTCATAGTGCAAATGTGTCAATTGATTGTAAATGACCTCACAAAGACTAATGCCATGTTAAATAAAAGGCAAGAGAATAGCTGGAAAAGTAATTAAAAGGCTGAAGCTAGAAAAGGCTAACTCAAGAGCTCACAGCTTCAAATGAAGTGTTGAATAAGATTATTATAAAATTGGAGTAGACCCTAAAGGACAAGACTAATGCAAAAATTCATGCGAAGTGTCAAGCAGAGATATCTAAGACATGAAGAAATTAATTACCTACCGGTGAACATTCAATGGCTACTGAAAGGTGTATATTTAAAGAGATAGAAAGAAGGCTCAAACAGATCTGTAGACCGCAACAAAATTGACGAAGATAATAGAAAATGAAGCAGATAAATACAAAATGGAATTCGAAATGTTGAAGCCGAGATAAAGAATCTCAAAGAAAGAATGAAAGGTAATTTGTCACTAATACAAGCTAAAGATATCATTTTAAAAATGAAATCCTATCGTGTCTCCGATGATAATTTTGTAAAGAAAAAGGCTAATGTGGAAAGTGTGAAGAACCAATTATGTTTGATATGAAAAATGGATTAATTGTTTACTTGGGCCGTAAGATTTATTGATTTATCAATCAAAATCGATCATGAGTTAGAGGAGAATATAGGCACGAAAAATATTATATGGGCAGGAAATTAATAAAATGATTTATAAGGAATGGTCTCGTAAAAGGTTGCTTAAAGAAACTAATGGAAATCAAAGAAGTAGTTTCACTTGATAACCTGATAAAATGACAAGGGTAGGCTCGCCATCATGTTGGGGAGATGAAGGAAATATTTTCCATGGAGCTCTTAAGAGAATTTACCTAAGATGACAAAAAGCAAGATTGATAACAAAAAGTATGAAAAGACCAAAAAGCTAAAGGAGAGACAATGGTCAACTTTTGCAAGTAGACATTTTCAACTTTATGGATGGTAGAAACTCTTTTCCTCTCGAAAGGCCTTCTATGACCGAATTAGCATTTAGATTAGAATATCACAATATGACACATTCATCCAGACGAAGGTAGAAATATGGAAAAAGTGCAGAGCTTGACAATTGACCCGCCAAAAGGACGCGCAACAAAGAAAGACAAATCACTTACCAAGGAAAAGAAGTCACATCATCGCAATTCCTATAGATTAGGATATTTATATTATGTTATTTTCTCGTATTATTTACACTGTAATTGTAATAAGACATTTTCTGGCAGAGTATGTAATGTGCAACCTTCGACACTTGAAGTAGTTTTGTATTTAGGATTGGTTACAGTTGAAATTTTAAATTGCTTTTTACTATATTTAATGTAATTTAAGAGGAAGAAAGGTTCTGAAGTTTTTGACCTCCCGTACAAATATTTTTTGTACTAAAGATTCAAAGATTAATGAATGAGTAAGCAAGTTTCGCATTTTGTTTATGTTGAAATGTATTCAAGTTTTCATTATGTATTTCCATCTATGAATAAAACTAGGTTGTGAGCAAAGCAGTAGTCTCTTTTTACTTCTAGAGAAGAGTTAAAAACCTTAATTGGCGCCCTTGTTTTAACTATTTCTTTCACATATTTCTCCGGGGTTTGGAATGATATTTCGTATAAAACAACATATCAAACTTTGGACTTCTTACATTTTCTTCTAGTCACTTCATTCAAAATCACCGTATGGTAGCATTAGTGAAGCATTCATTATATTTAACATTTAAGGGTTTGATTATAAATACTTGAGAGTTAATAAAAACGCAGACATAAAAATTTATGACATAATGATAAAAATGCCCAGGCTAATAATTCCTTATCACAACCTAAGGAAGTGTCTCTTAAGGTACAACATTAATTGGCACCACATTTCCTGGGATCGAAGATTCGAAGGTTTTCCCTTGGCTCTGGTTCATATTTCCATCCTGGGTTGTCTGCGAGAGAGGAAATACTAGCCATGGTTCTATTTTACACATCAGCTCCTAAGAGGCCTCCCACACAAGGTCGATACCTCTCGAAAAGTCCCTATTCTCATTTCGATCCGTAAAAGTACCAAAGAAGGGCCGTAAATCAAAAGTATTTTCTACACCTAATCTACACCGCTTGCACCAAGCAACAAATTTCCTCATATTTTTCCATCCAAGGAAATTCTCGGGAAACTCATTTTCCGAAAACCTTGTCATCACCCATTCATTTCCATATCAACATTATTAGAGAACTATATTTTGAGTTTGTATCATTTCCATTCAAAAATATCAACCTAATTTAGTTACCAGCTTTTTCTCATCGTTCATATACCCCTTCCCATATCGTTCCACTCCTTTTATCCCCACTTACAAATCCTATTCATTTTACTCCCGCTCAAGGAGAAACCAATCATGGCATTAACATGGCAGCCCCGATTTCTTGATAATAAATAAGCACCATTAAATCTTACCCCAACCAATGAATGCAATGTCAGAGTACCTTAAATTACTCCCTGCATTTATCGGGTGAATATTAAATAATCATAGAATAACACTTTGCCTTTGTTTTTCACTTTTGCCGAAAAAAATTTAATGTAGAACATCTGATACAATGAGACTTTTTGTACATTTCTCTCCTCTAAGTGGAGAGGAAAGAAACACAAAGGATTACCTAAATGGTTCAATCGATGATCGGGATGAATTAGAAAGACAATTCATCTAAAGATGGGGTGAAAAATATACCATGGTTATTCTTTAAATTAATTTAATGCTATAAAGAAAATCAATGAAAGTATGAGTGATTTTATTAAAAGATTTAATAAGTTGTACAAATAGCTCTCTACGTAAAATGAAACCTCCTCCTATTGGAGCAAGGGTTTTTTTGGCTGCATTTGCATCATATTTAGTTTACCTTGAGAGAAAGAAGAGCTCTACTCTGAATAAATTCAAACTAATGCCTTAGAAAGTGAGGCAACATGACTGCCATGAAGGGAACAAAGAATAAGGAAAGGCCAAGAATATTCATCACAAGATCAAAGGATAGATGATATAACTAATATTAAAAAAATTTCAAATAAATTAGTAAAGATGGAATATAAGGTATAAATTCGCACAAACAGGGGGCTTTAATCACCCTGCTAATTCAAAAATCCCTACAAGATTCACAAGAGAGAAAGAAAAGATCAAGATCAAGTCCAAGCACCTTTATATATAGAGGTAGCCCATCACATTCTGTTGATAAGACGTAAAGAAGATGGCAGATCACCACAGAGCAGAGCATGGAAGATGATGTGAAACAGAAGAAGAGAGTGAGGAAGAATATGTAAGAATGTATGTAAGCTGATATCTCATTTGGATCAAGAATAAATGGATGACTATTTTAAACACTTATCAGATTTATGCAAGCAAGTGGCATAAAAAATATGATTTGGAGGCCAAAAAAAAGAAGAGAACTCGTGATGATGAAGGAGAGAACTTAATCGCACTCACTTCAATGGTGACTCCACTACAAAAGAATCCTATTAAAAATCGATAATGGAAACAACCCATGAATCAAGAAACAGAGAAAGAGAAGTAGCAAGCTGAAGCTCTTCAAATAAAATCTAATGACCCAAATATTTTGAGAAAAATTGTTATATTCCCGGTCAGCATGAAAATTCACACTAAAAAACCAAGAAGAACCCGAAAAGTTAACAAACAAAAATCAAACTTTCATCTTGTCTAAAGAATTAGAGAAAGTAAAGATCAAGTGCCACTTCTTGAGTTGGTCAAAACACCTTGTTGCGCAAATAAATTGCAGATTTTATTAATTTATCTCGCGTCCCTCGATGAAGTGGGTGATATTTCGTGAATTCATAAGAAGAGAAAACCAAAGGGTTACTTGGACCTCATGTTGAAGAAGTAGATTCTTCGTTGCACCTTTTTATATATCGGCCATGTTGCACATTTCATTTTACACCAGTACTGGAGCATCACATAATCTAATGCCACTGCTTGTGATGAAAAGAATTGACTTACAAATCACCTAAATCCATATAGAGACCTTTATTCCTTTGATTCAAAAAGGGTGAAGTGTGTGGTCTTATCAAGGATATGGTTGTTTCCTTAGCTCAAATTCCAAATAAGAGTATTATGATGGATGTGGTAGTAGCAAATATCCCATCCAGAGATTGGTATGTTGTTGTCTCGATCTTGGGGGGAAAGCTGAGGGATTTAAATTGATTTCACATATGCTATCATTCATGTTTTTAATGAGGAAAGGAGGTTATGGCTATAGAAACTGATTTTCAAATTCACATACCAAGAAAGATGCGGTGTACTCCTCATTTATGGTTGCAAGAGAAGGAGGATCTCTCCTGCTTCATGCCGCATGAAGATGAAGCACTCGTCGAATATTCACAAAAACAGCTTCGCTTCAACGAATGTACATAAAGAGCCGTGTTCAAATAAAATTTGGAAGTGTTATTTTGATGGTGCATTCTCTAAGGAGGGCACTCGGAGTTGGATTCATATTTATATTCCCTAAGGTAACTTTTACCTTTTTTCTCTCTAAATTCAGTTCTGAATCTACTAACAATGTATGAATATGAAGTTACTGATTCTAAGTCCGTAGATAGCTAAATAGATGGAATTCGCTTTTATCCGGGATTTCTAGACTCTACCCTCAATCAGGTGACAAATTAAGACTATGCTGCATCAAACATCCCGCATTGAGATCTTATAGAAATGAGGGGATTTAGTTGGATTGTCAGAGGTTTACCCTATGTTTTATTCCAAGAGAAGAGAATAGAATGGTAGATTAATTAAGAAGCAAAATAGTACATTTAAACCACCAATTAATCCAATATTGGAGGATATGAAATTGAATTAAGATACGTACTTTCAATCCCCCCGATGAATGTAAAACACGTGTGTTTTCGAGGATGATGAAAAAAATTAACTGCCATCAACAATGATCGGAGGTTTTGAAGATATTCAAATTGTTTTAGAAGTTGATGAAAAGTGATCAAAGTGATATGTCCAAAAATCAAACATTCAATTGGTGATCGAAGATAATCGAAAGATATTATTTTGCCCAAAGGCTCAGTACTTCTGGAAATATTTTTGATGCTAATGATGTTTCAATGAACCATAAAAAGTATCCCAAGATGGAGAATGGAGGACTACAATTTAGGAATCAACATGAGCCTAAATTAGTCAAATTGTTTAGGAGGAGTTCCCAAGGAGTACAAAGAAAGGTATGCAAACCTGGCGAAATCAGCTCATGGATGTATTTGTACTTGGCCATATGAAGATTTGAAAAATTATGATTTGGATATTATTCAACATGCAAATAATTAATCGAAAGATGGGGTTAAACCACACAGCAGGTTCTAATAACAGAACCTATTATTGTCAGTTCCAATTGAAAAAGAGGTGAAAAACATCTGGTAAGCCAAAATCATAGTTCCACTAAGATATTCAGATTGGGTTTTGAATCTAGTACCAATCGGAAGAAAATGAGAGATAATATCGTAGATTTCCGCAACTTGAACAATAGTTTTAAAGATAACTATATCCTTTTACCAGGATGGATTTTTTCTCAAGGTAGCAATTGGAGCATTCAAAGTATTCATGGTTGATGGTTTTTCGGTATAATTAGTGGCCGTGGAGAAGGAAGACTCTAAAAGAAGACTTGCCACCATTCTCAGAACATTCATGTATGCCGTGATTTTTATTCAAGAATGTGATAGTTTTTCCAAAGAGTAATGGATATCGTTTTTGTAAGGGTGATAAATTTGTAGTTATTTATCTCGATGATGTTACTTTTCGTGGTCCGATGATGAACACTTGTAACACTCAAGAAAGCTTTCTGAAATGCAGAAATCTGATTATCATTCAATCCCAAGAAATATTTGTTTCGTTTTCAATACAAGCTATTGGGTCATATAGTTTCAAAAGAAGGAGTAGCATTGACCCCGCAAGGTTGAAGCTATACGTAATAATTCCATCACTTCCAGGAAGTAAAAAGGGCATCCAAAGGTTTCGGAAAAGTCAATTCTTTCGAGAAGATTTGTTCCAAATTATGCCGAAATTTTCAGAGAATAACAAATATGTTAAAAAGAATTATAAAAGGATAAAGATGGAGAATCATTCAAATAGGAATTAAAGAAGCTCTCCAAGAAGCTCCTCGTCTTAACTGGCCCATATTACTTGAAACCTTTCTGTGTCTTCTCTATTTGCATCATTTCTACTTCTGGTCATGTTGTATTATTACAAGAAGAAGCAAAGAAGGTAGTGAACAACCTGTAGCCTTTTTCAAAGAAAGTCCTCGCAGATGAATCAATATAAAATCTTGGAGAAACAAGTATATTCTTTAGTAAAATCATTAATGCTTCTTTTGTACCTATATACTTCATTCCGAAATATGCAGCATATGTGCCTAATTCTACTCAGAAGGATGCTAGTACAGAGTGATTAAGACAACATGTCAATCTTCGCTCGTAAAGCATGTGCAAATTTTTGACCCATTGAGAAGCATTATTATCCCTAGTTCTCGTTTATATTCAATTCCAAACTATATTGATGGATACGTGTTTCCATAGGTCAGTGCGCCTTACCGTAACCCTCAAATCGTTCAATTATTTCTAAATAGAGCGCAATGCCACAGTGAAGAATCGTCGATCAATATGTCGATGCCCTTACCAATAAATCTGCAGAGAGGAATCCAGATCGACCATGATATGATTTGCTCAACACAATATTCTTTTAAACTCAATAAAACAGAATAGAGCAAAATATATATTTCAAACAATTTTCAAAAGCACAAATATTTTCCCCCTCGTCATCACCAGAGTTCCCATGATGAATAACAACACATAAAAAAATATATACAAGGATATTGAAAAATTGGGTTGTCAAGAAATAAAACAACACAACAAATAAATTCAAATGTTCCTAATAGGTATCGTATTTGAAGATTTAGTTTCACTTTTGATTTTTAGTAATTGTTGTTAATGGGCAAGGACTCAACTGTGATCTAGTAACGCTTCAACACAACTAAATAAATTCCCGATAATTTTAATTTCACTTTTATTTTTTAATTATATAGAAGTTAATCGACAAGGCTTGAGCTTCGTATCTAGTAGCACTTCTTATCACCTCGTCATTTGTCAACTTATATTGAGTAGTGAAGGAATTATATAAAATTAAGGTAAAAATTGAAATATTTAATTTATGTACACATTTCTCGATTTTTTTTATTAATACTATTTTTTAATTTGTTAATGTAAATATTATTTTATTATTTTTAAATGTACATTGTAGCAATATATTCCTCGTGTAGGTTGTATATACACAACAATAATAATATAAATAAGCATTGTCATAGTAAAATATATAGTAACATTTTTATTTCAATTATCTATTTTTTTATTAAATAAATTTAATTAAAAATAAATATATAAACATTAAAACAATCAAAAATAATTAAATACTCATTTTTTGAATATTTTTTTTAATAAAACCATTTTGAAAAAAAAAACTAATTATCAAATAAAATAAAAAATATATATTAACAAAATGGATATTAATCATAAATTAACTCTACAAATTTCTTGCAAGATAAGGAAGAGCTTATTACACCAAAAGTCACTATAGTGTGAACTTTCGCATGAATTCATCTCGTTGTTGATATCTTTCCACAATCACCTGCATGGGACATTGTCATTTTACTTTGCTTCTACCTACTTTTCTAGATTCTTTAATAATTATTGTAATAACCAAACAATTTATTTTTTTTATATGTTTTGGGATGTAAATAATTTTCTTCTGGTAATAACTTTAATGCTTCAATATTTATGCAGATTAGTGAAGATTTTATGGAAGGTATTTACATCCTCCTTTTCCATTATTATTGGTAACTCTATTTCATCTAACTTACTCAATGAAAAATATCTCCAAGAAGGAAAATGACCCCTTCTCACCATAATCAGGAAGCTTCTTTAATTTAGAACAACCATGAAGTTGTAATCATCCTTAAACTCTTCATTTTATGCAAACTTGGAAGCTCTTCTTACCTCACACACTCGTAAATGAAGACGAGTCAATTTTTCAAATTCACAAAACCAACCATCTATTTTAACTATCTCGGGCATAATAACCCGAGTCTTTTTAATCCTTTGACATTCATCATATGTCATCAGTAGACTCAACATCACTTCAACATCCAAGTCGAGTGCCTCCATTTGAAGCATACTCCCTAGTGTCCCCTCATCGATTTTTTATAAAAGTTCGATAAACGTAACTTTTTCAATTGCCTTAGAGACACCAAGATACTGTCATAAGAAAATTTATTTTTATCATGTTTTGTCCACACTTTCTAGATCCCGCATGTTCAGCATTGCAAGATAAAAGGCATGTAGATAACAGAGAGAAAATACCTTTCTAAATTGTGACATCCAAAAAGGTCCGTACGCCGCATGGATGTTAGCTTTATGAATTCCAAACAAGAATTGTGTTATTCGACGTAGTTAGATCTAGTACTTTGGAAACTTGCAATATTTTTAAGAGTTTGGGTGTGGCAACCTTTTGATGGAATTTTGATAAGCGCAAGGATACTAGTTGTTTCAAACTCAAACTTCGGGCAATGACTCCATAGGGTTGCCACTCAAATATAGAACCTTTAGAGAGGCAATATTCCCACTGTGATTTTTCTTTAGGGGAAAATTTTGTAAAATTGTCTCTAGGCAATCAATAAGTGAGAATATATCCGGAGTTTCGAATGACTTGGGAAACAAACTCAATTCATTGTCATTCAAGAAAATCCCGGTGCATTTTGAATACTCATTTTCAACCAATGTTTAAGCCATTACCTATGCAACAAAGAGAATTTTTCTTCTTGATCACCAATTTGTATTTCTAAACCATGAAGGATGTCATGCATCCCGCAATAGACCATGCGGTTGTTGAAGCAGCGAACAAACTTCGATCAAACAAGGATCGCCTAAAATTCCAACATAAATTCTTCCCATCTCATATAGGTCGAAATACCGATTCCCTTCAAGAAGACCTTCTCCTAACCACAAAGGTATCAATTCCTCTCTAGACATCAATAATTTGGCCTTATGTTTCTCGATTAATTTAATCGCTTCTTTTGCCAGTTTTCAATTTCATAAATCCACTCCGGATCATACGATCGTACCTAGTCCTATAGTCTTGGGACAACTTCCTACATTTTTCCCTTATATGAGTCATAATCCTCTACCATGGAATCAACCCATATTGGCTTCGTAATTCTTCCTCGAATGAGGATGGTTCAAATATACACTCTTGCTCATAAGAGCCATGTACCCAGCTGTACCCCGATCTCAGCCCTCAAATTACGTTGTGATGTGGTGCTCCCACATTCTCTCTAGCATCATGCATGGTCCCATCGGGCCTCTAGTGGATTCCTTCCATATTTGGATGTATATGCAAGAGGGGGAGATTCCACTCTCTACTCCTCTACTTGTGGTCAAGCCCAATATCAGGGGTTCTTCTTTTGGAACTAAAATATCCAACAACATGCAATTGAATCTCCCTCTCAAGGAAAATTCGCATGGCCTTCTCTTCATCAAATTTCTACATCTCTATGAACAATTGTCATCCTATGATATGAAAGGTACATATGATAGTTGTGAGATGTATCAAAATTCAAAAATATGGCCAACTCATTGTTGGTTCTATCTTTTCTGTGCAATATTCTTGGAAACATGACAAGAAATGACAACCAAAGGTTCTAAAGAGTGCCACATCCGGGGTTTCTTACCTAAAAAATAGTCCCTGCTGTACTCATCTCGATATTTCACAGACTCTTGTTATACACAGTACCGTTGTGTTGCATGCTTTGCCCATTGGTGCACCCAGAGGGCCCTCATCATGTAAAAAACGCCCATGCAAATTTCATGTGAATGCTTTTTTTATTCCTTTATACAACCCCATTATGTTGTGGGCTATTAAGGTCTTAATTACTCTCTCGAATGCCTGATGCACACAATTTATTGAATTCATTCGACACATATTCTCCACCATTTGCCGCTCCTAAGAGCCTTCACTTTCCTCGGCTTATATGTATTTTCAAACAATCAGCTTTGAACACATAAAATTTTGAGAACGTTTGGTATTTCTTATGCATGAAGAATATACAACACTTGCATGAGAAATCATCTACAAAAATCATACAATACATGTGCTTGGTCGTGGAGGTTGTTGATAACTAGACACACACATCCGAGTGAACTATTTCAAGGATCATTTGTGATCGATTTTCCTTATCATGAAAGGTGGCTTTGGTGTACTTCCTCAATGTATACCTCTTTGCATGTATCACGCACAATACTTCAAGTGCACCCTTGGGAAGTCTTGTATAAATATGTCAGATGATCTTTCAAAGATCCATGGTGCAAATGGCTAAGTCGCATATTCCATAATCTCATGTATGTCTCGACTTCCGCACCTTCTCTCGCTTTCGTGCTCAAAGCGTAACATTATTCTACATCCAATTTGTAGAGGTTCTTTACCCAAATCTCAAACTTATTCGTTTTTCCCCGCTAAGGGATGAAGGAATATCTTCGTTTTCTAAAAATTACATCGTAGCCATTGTCTTCCAACATAGCACCGAAACTAAATTCTTCTTCAAACATGAAATACACATGACATCTTTCAATGTGAGAGGAGAACCAAACTCCCTTTGAAAGGTGATATTATTGATTTCTACTACGTTATACCTCCCATCGTCTCCCATATTAGTGTCCATCCGGAGGTCCTTCTCCCTCCAAGTTGTTAAAGAAATATTTGTTGTTGGTCATATGGAATGAGGCTCCACTATCTAGGCACCAATGTACTACCCATCACCGATGACATCATGCATGCGATGAGGGTTAAATCCATCTCAAATTGTGAAGCAAGAGCTTCAATTGCCGCTTCCTCCCCGAGGGCTTCTTCGGGCCTTCTTGTGCGTGACACTTAGAATAGTGTCTCACAGGATGGAAAGACATTTAATTCTTCAAATGAGTCCTTCTTCTTTCCTACTTGACCATAATTTGATTTCGAATGGGATGACTTCTTCCCTTTATTTTCCTTTCCATCTCATAGTACAATTATCCTCATCATAATGCTTGACGAGGATCCATCTCCGGTGTTCCATCGAATCTTCTTCTTGCACTTCTCCCTCCATCGGACAATATTGGTAGTTGGGGATGGGGCTTTCTTCTAAAAGCCTAGAATTGCTAGGCTCACTATATCATCTTTGGAAACTATAACAATCAACACTTCCAAGCTCATCTCGACATTAGGTGAACTTGGTTAAGTAATTTGGTGTATTGTGTCGCCCTTATCCATCTTTATTTTCCCAGCTTGTCTCCTAATGCCACCTATGATCATCGTTGTTCTTAAAAATTTGTTAAGTCTCCACATTGCATATGGAGGTTCCTTTCCGTGGAGGTTCGCATTGGCGGATCTCGAAAACCTTCGCATGATCCTTCTCATTTCTTTGCTACATTCTTCTAGGGTCACAGACCATGAGCATCGCTGTTGCATGCTTAGAATACTCACTATCTATGAACTCCTTCATCCCATTGTCTTCCAACACTGCCTCCATATTGTCCTTCCAAGACATGTAATTCGAACTACCTCAAGGGCATATTCAAGTCTCAATCCATAGAATACATCCGACCTCATAGCCCCAAGACTAGATCTACAAATTCCGATTCACTCCGCACAAAAAAATAAATAAATAAATAATAAATAAAATAAAATAAATAAATAAAATCAGATTCTTCTTTCTATATTGATTCCTTCTTTCGATACCATGTATAGTGTCCACGTAGATTCAAACTGCTAATCAGACATGCTAAACAATAGACTTAAATCTAATCTACCAATTTTGAAACCAATTACGATCGCGAAATCTCAAAGCATACAAGAGAATTAATTTCAATCACACATTACACAAAGGATTTCAGTGAAAGTCAAATAAAAACCTGCTATTTGTATATTGCATAAGTCATAAAATATGAGAAGATTTAATTCTTTTTTCAATCCTATGAAACCTCTCACATCTCTATCTATCTCATCGCTTCCTGTGGATAACCCTAGGTCAATACTTAACCAATTTTTTCCTCACAAGTCCCTATTTCTTTTTGTTGTTTCCTTGGTTAATTAGCCCTACACTAGAGAAATCCCCATCCACAAGAATGCAATCCATCAAGGGCCTTCCTCTAACTCAGTATGCATCACCTATACAATTTCGATGATAATACAACTGACAGAGATATTTAGTTTATCCAAATATACATTGTAGGAACATCTTCACACAGTTGTAGACCCAACAATAATAATATAAATGCTTTTTAATATATAGCAAAATATATAGTACATTTCTTTATTTCAATTATCTATTTTTTTATTAAAAATTAATTAATTAAAATAAATATATAAAACATTAAAAAATCAAAATAATTATATTTTCATTTCATTTTTGGAAAAGGTTTCTTTAATAAAATGTTATGAAACCAGCCTCCAAAATAGAAGAAAAGAGATATCAACGCCTTTATATATCAGCCAATGCGAAGAAGAAACCTCCAATACATTACATAAATGAACAATTCTTGATGATACAATGACTCAAAACCTCCTACTATATATAGGAGCGATGGGGTCACAATATAATCCTAGCCGACCTAACAATAATAATGTAAGGGCACAATAATAAAAATATTGGGGTTACAGGGTACAAATAATAAAAATAAGGAGCTACACACAACAATAAGGGACTACATCAGTAACAATAAGTAACTCCACATGCCCCTCTCCTTCAAAAAAGTGTTGTCCTCAATGATTATAGCTCAGATGTCACAGAAACATTCTCATCCTCCTTAGACCCTTCAAGTGGCAAGTTCTTCCACTTGATGAGAGTGTCTTGGAATTGATCACTTCATAAATACGAGTTCTTATTTCCTTTGACCTGCCTAATGCCCAATATGATTTTTCCTTCCTCGTTTTCAAGTTCGACACATTTTTTGAACTAAAATTTTATCACCATAACTCTTTAAAAGTATGAAACATGGAAAATCGGAGGCGCTTGCGTGGGGCTAGCTGCAGTTCCAATTTGTATGCCATAGTACCAATATTTTTGCAACACCTTGTAAGGACCAGTACTTTGGTGATAATTTATTATCCTTCTTAGCTTGCTTGAGGGAAATTTGTTCGTATGGTTATAGCCGTAAAATACCTACTTCCTACATCAAAATTTCCCGCCGCGATGTTGATATTCCTATTGTTTCATTCAATCTTGTGCCAAATTTAGGTTATCCTTTTTAAGAGTTGGAGAACTTCTTATTGATGTCGATGTGATCTTCCACGTTTTGAACCTAGAAATTTCTCCTAAATATGATGATGGATGGTGGATGATATCCATAAAGTGCCATAAATGTGGTCATTGTCAGCAAAGATGGAAGAAAGTGTTATACCACCATTCAAAGAAGAGTGTAACTACTGACGCATTGTGTTTGTTTGTCAATACAAAACAACGAATATATCCTTCCAAACATTTATTCACTATCTCAGTTTTGACTATCGGATCGAGGATGATAAGATGAGCTATGAGCTAGTTGAGTAACCAAACAATAAAATAACGTCCAAAATTTAGTGAAATGGAATATTCATGCTTACAAAAAATTTTGGGTTTCCATGTAGCTTTGGATTGTTTCCATAAATGCAATATCAATTGTACTTGCTTTAAATGATGAGATAATGCACAAAAGTGTACATTTTGTTAGGGTTTGCCATAACACCTCAGTGAGATACAATATGACCTAAATATTCCACCTCTTTGTACCTGTGAGAAACATTTGGATGTTTTCTTGATAATTTTTTCTCCTCCAATATTTCTGAGCACCCCGTCAACATGTTGAACATGATCCTTCCAAGACCTATTGTAGATTAGTATATCATCGAAAAATACTAGCACAAATTTTCTAAGGAATGGTTTGAAAATGGAATTCATCAACTCTGAAATATAGAAGGTGCATTGGTAAGGCCAAAAGGCATTACCAAAAATTTATAATGACCCTCATGAGTTTGAAATGTTGTTTTTGGAATATCTTCATCATTCTAATTTGACATCCGATTGAAGATCGAACGGTAAAATAAATTTCTCCAGCAAAATTCATCCAATAATTCATCAATCACAAGAATGTAAATTTATCTTTAATAGTGAGCTTATTGAGCTCCCTATAATCCGAACACATGCGCCATGATCCATCCTTCTCAGGTATCAATACTATTGGAGCAGAGAAAGAACTTTGACTAGGTTGGAATTATACCAACCTCTAACATTTCGCAATCATACGTTCAATTTCTCTTTTGGACATAAGATATCAGAAGGTCCATGTTCTGAGGAACACTTCCCTGAATGAATGAATAGCATGATCATGATCACGAATAGGTGGAGTCCTTTGGGATTTTCAAACACCTTTGGAATGATTGTCCAAGACATTTTGGAGTTATGGAGGAATAGAGAATTCTGATGTTGAACTTTAGTGAGCATAATTTGTGCAATTACGCTCGATGTTCTTCTCTTTTAGAAGCTTTGCCATGACATTATAGTTTATTATTTTTCAGTTTTCAGGATAATTCCCAGCATAATTCAACGTTCTTTCCTTCAAAAAATTCAAAATTCCCTGAAAATTAAAAGTTTTCGTCCTCAAAGATGAACTATTATACTCCTAGTACAATATCACCTCCTATCTGGAATACAAGACAATTATTCAATACATATTCCCCCATATAGGTTTTGATATTATGGAATTTTCCTGCAGAATTTATATTCTCCATTTATGCAACCATCACTTGACATTCTGGTGTCAGTATAAAGAAATTCGATTCCTTGGCTACCTTACAATGAATAAAATTATGGGTACTACACGAATCAATCAACACTATTACCTTTTCTTTCTTGATATGTCCTTTCTCATCTTGAGATTTTGAGGAGTGGTAATACATGCCAATGCATTACATGATATGGCCTGACCATTTCTTCTCTTGGGTTGTCTCCTTGCATAGTGATCCTCTTCTTTGAAGTTACTTTGTTCATTTTCTTTCTTCCTCTTCACAATCTATGTAAAATAATTGATTCCCCTTTTCAAGACACTTGGTAGGAACTTTAGTGTATTTTCTATCGTAATTCTGTAGCAAAGCCCCATTTCTTTTTCTTCCAATTGTTGTGGTGTCAACCTTGTAGGTTTTGGAAGTCTAGAGTAGCAACACTTCCATATTTATTACGTGAGTGGTAGGCTTCCTTATCGCCATAGTTTTACATTCAATTTTCTGCCAATTTGGAATGCCTTTCTCCAATGAATCGTGTTCCCAAACGTAAACCTCATGTTGGATGTTATCCTTTTAAATTCCTATGAAGACATTGTTCCGTGTTCCTCTGAATATCACGTTTACCCTTATATTAAATTTTTGGAAGTCCTCAAAGTGCTCCAAGATTGAACCTTTTGTTTTGGATTTATCAATCAAGCAAAAATGGTGCTGTTTCGTATCCCTCATAATGTTCTATCATTTCATCCATAAAAATTGACCAAGTGACAATTTTACGAGAGAAAATAAATCGATACCATACAAATGTATTTGTCTTAAATATAAAGTTTCAATGCATACCTTTTGTGTGTGTTTTGTTATTGAGATCAAAATATTGTATTCCATCTGTAGGATCCATTTTACAAGATCCTTGCCATCAAACTTCCTCATATCGATCTTTTGGAATATGGTGGATCTTCCATCCAAAATACAAGTTTATGAATTAACGATTAACATTTATTTTTCTCTCATCATGATTTTCCTCTACTATCTTTTTCACCATTGTGTGAATCATTTCTGTATCAACTTTCATTAAACCTTCCTTCAAACCTTCCATGTCTTCCTTCAAACCTTCCATTTTACTTCCATGTCTTCCATGCCTTTCTTCAAACCATCCATATTAGCTTCCATGCCTTTATTCAACCCATCCATCTTAGCTTCCACATCTTCTTCTTCAAAACTTCACTCGTTCTTTACAGAGCGAAATTTGGTGAATCTGTTTTGTATTTATATCTCATGTTCACTTTTACCAGTTATTTATAGTAGAGCCTTCAAGGCTTAATTGGTATTGAATTCTTCTGGGGGCATTTTAGAACCCAATACCGATATCTATTCTACAATATTCCCCTCGGGAATCAATTCAAACTAACTTTTCAAACAAGACTTATGCACTGGGAAAAAATACACACCTTTTTCTTTCTTTCGAGGATCTGAGATTGAAAACCGACTATCTCTATTATTTCGCATCTTCACTATCTAAAATTTGGTTCTGAAATATCCTTCTCCCGAATATTCTTTCGAGTTCCACAGTCCGACTCCTACTTGATTCTTCAAGGAAAAGGAGTCCAACCCCACAATGACCTTAATATCAATCGGTTCAAGAGGAGGAAAATTTAAGGGCATGCCACGTGTCATCGTTTCCTCCTGTGCTCAAATTGATGCAAAGGAAACTAAATTCCATGTACTTATGTCCACTTTTACAAGACTCAATCCGATGCTCAGAGAGAGAGTTATGACGATTTTTCCCACCTGGGCCACCTCTTTGAGACAGAAATTGGGAGCCCGAAACAACTCAACTTCCGCATCATATCTCCGAAAATATTTTGAACCAAGATCTGAAATTTTTAATAAAGCCAGATTTCTATTTCGCTCTATAGAAATTTCCACTTCCGACCCTTTGTATAAAAAATTTATAGCGAAAAATTCCACGATGACCCGTTTTGGAGAAATGAACCCTTGAAATCCAAAACTCGATACCAAACGCAGAAACTACCCAAAAATAGAATAAAAGAGAGATCAATGCCTTAGAAATCGACACTTCGAGGGGGAAACCTCTAATAAATTACATAAAATGAACAATCCTTGGAGATACAAATGACCAAAACCCCTCCTTCTATATAGGAGTCCATGGGGTCACGATATAATCCTAGCCTACTAACAATAATGGCAAGTACAATAATAACAATATTGGGGTTATTGTGGTACAATAATAACAATAAGGACTACACTAGTAATATAGGAGTCTAATAGAAAACCATTTCTTGAAAAAAAAAATTATTATCAATAAAAATAAAAATATATTAACAAAATGGATATGAATCATAAATTAACTATATAAAGTTCTCTTAAAGAAAAGAAGAGCTCATTACACCAAAAGTCACTTTAGGAGGAACTTTCACCGACTTCTTCTTTTGTAGATATCTTTCCACAATTCCCCGTGCAAGGGACATCGTTATCATTTTTACTTTTGTTTTTATCTTACTATTTTCTACATTCTCTAATACCATTGAACAACCAAACACTCCTATTTTTGGAGTGTTTTGAGATACAAAGAATTTTCTGAAATAACTTTAATGCTTCACATTTCATGATAGTGAAGATTTTAAGTGAAGGAACTACATCCCCTCCTTTGCCATTATTATTGGTAGCTCCTCTAATTCATCTAACTCATCATAATGAAATATCTTCAAGGAAAGAAATTCCCCCTTCTCACCAAACTCGTGGGAAGCTTCTTTAATTTAGAACAAGTATGAAGTTGTAATTCCTTTAAACTTCATTTTATGCAAACTTGGAAGCTCTTCTAACTTGACACACCATAGTAAACAAAGACGAGTCAAATTTTGAAATTCACAAAACCAACCATCTATTTTAACTATCTCTGGAGGCATAATAAGGTAGCCTTAACTTTGACATGTTCATCATGTCACTGTGTAGACTCATCATCACATCATTCGTAAGTGGAGTGCCTCCATTTGAAGCATACTCCCCACTTTCCCCTCGACCGATTGTTTCGCGATGTTACATAAACCTAACTTTTTTAGTAGTCTTAGAGAAGCCAAACTATTTATGGAAGAAACTTTCTTTTTGTCATGTATTTTCCACACATTGACGCATTCAGTGTTCAAGTACGTAAATAGGTAAGTCCTCAGATAGATTACGAGGAAGGCATTGCAAATCATCACATCTAAAAAGGCTCGATGCCGGCAGTGATGTTACCATGAATGCCAAATGGTATTTCTCTGGTGGATCTTGGACCGAGACAGATCCATGACTTGGAGACTTGCAAGATTTGTAAGAGCTACACCAACCTTTGATGGAATCCTTCATAAGCGTAAGGATACTAGCTATTTCAAACTCTCAAACTCTTTGGAAATGACTATTGTGGTTTCCAATTAAATCTAGAACCTTTACAGAGGCCATATTCCCAATTGTCTTTCTTGGAATTTTTTTAATATTGTTCCGAGTAATCAAAATTGAGAATATATCCCAACAGTTCAATGAATTGCAAGGGAACTCAATTTTGTTTTCATTCAAGAAAACTGCATTCTCGAATACTCATTTTCAACCAACGTTGTCGCTCTAATACCTCGCGTGGTAGTAGAGTTTTTCTTCCCCGCTCACCAATTTGTATTGCTAAAACCACGCAGATGTCACATGGTCCTACACAGACCATGTGGCCATCGATGTATGTGTTAATAGGCTCGATCAAATAATGATCGACTAAAATGTCGCATAGCTTATATTCATATCATATACGAAGTTCGTGGCCACTCCGATTCCCTTCAAGAAGACCTTCTCCTAACCACAAGAATCAATTTCGTCTCGGGACACCAATAATATCATCTTCGTGAAGTACGAAGCGCAAAAAGCACAATTGGATATTGAAATCATAGTTGTCTAGCATGTCGTAGCTCCACCTTAACCGTGCATGGAAATCTTGAAGATAGCTATTGGTTGGCCTTTAAGTGCCTTTAATCCCGCCAACTCCTACTCTTGGGGATCGTAAATGCCCGTCATTTTCCTCCCTATCACTTTGACAAAGGGAGTCCTCCACACTTGTCACACATAACCTTTCCCTTCTATCGTCCATGTTTTCGGCGTAATTCCATTATTAGATGGAAAAGCGTGATGATCAAACAACTCCCATCTCTCTTCTTCACTCAAATCTCCCACCGCTAATGCGTACATATCCGCAACTCCCCCTTTCCCCACCAGTTCTATGACTCCTTGAACTTACAATGATTTTGGAGTTTTGATGTTCTGGAGAGAACAGTCAGACCCAACTCCTCTGCACTCTCCCCCTTACAACATTTTCCACCTGCCTACAGATTCCTGGCATAAATACTAACAACACATACAAATCCCTAAGCTCGTGATAGTGCCAAACTTAAAATTGTACACAATATTCCTATCTACTATATTACGTGCAACCTACCTCAGAGATTATTACATTTTATTTCAAAAAGCTCCATGCTATTTTCTATCACTATTGGAAAAATTTTCAGGCCATGATTAATATTCTTTATGTAAAGATTATTTCAAAACTTCTTTCGCTGCTATCAGTTCTTTGGAATGAATCACTCATTAACTTTCTCATTAAGTGTTATCTTGGAATACACAAAAGAATAAGAATAAATGTTACATCTAACAATTTTTAGCACAAGCAAGAAAACAACTAACATTCTTTGTGTAGATTACCATGCAATAATAATGATGACAAAACTCATAATATTGATGACAAAAAATTTCTTTCATGTCACATTGGATTCTGAAAATCAATTAATTAAATTTATGTAATGTTATCTGGATACAAAGAAGAAGAAAAATATGGCAAAGAAGTTTCATATTCTAGATATGAGAAGATAAGTATAACTTTATAAAAAGAAAGAAAATGGTATTTATGGAGATGTATAAGCTTTGTATCTATAAGAAGAAAGATGCACAATATCACCAGCTTTATTAAAGATAGAGTAAAGAATATCTTTAACGATATTTTATTAATTTTTTTTTTAAAAGTAAAAAATATTATTTATTTAAATTTATAATAATAATGTATTTACTAAATTTTATGGAAAAATATACAATAACAGTTATATAAAATAAAATATATGTAGATTAAATTATATAAAGATAAAATGTATATATTATTATTACTAGTATTTGTACTTAGAGGTGAAAAGGAACTTCATATGGTGCAGTGGGGAATATGGAAGGCAATAATAAAGTGAAATATATAGACAATGAAAACAAGGCAAGGTGTAGGATTGGACAAAGAAAGGGACCAAGATGTGAGATTGCATGGGATTTAGAATTGATCGCCCATTATTTAATGTGTGTGTGTATGTGTGTGATAACTACACATTTAAAGGTGATACAACATAGACCCACATTTAAAGTTCAAAAAAAATATAGTAGTAATCAATACCTCTCCTCGTTGCTCACAGTTAAAGAGGTATGCCATTGAGTAGACCACACCGCTTGAGACTCACCGTGAAGGGACTATAGGTAGGTTCAAGAGGACACACTCTATAAAAATACTTTCATCGCCCCGAGGTCTTGGCCATGCGTATATAAGGCACTTGAAGTGATGCAGAGCATCTTACGCTTGAAATTGGAAAACAATTGAAATGTAGAAGGAATTGATCTCTTTATTTTTATTAGTAAATTAGTTTTGCTTTTAGTTTAAAGATCAAAAAGTTTGATAGGAATGATGTTTTGTGGATACATATGCAAGTAGTTTTTATTAAATTTAAAGTAGCATTTTCACCTAGAGGTGCAAAGTAACGCTAGAGTGGGGAATGTTTCCTCCCCCTCTCCTTTCCCCATATCCCACTCCTTCCCCCACCCAACTCTCTCCCTCTCCCATTCCCCCCCCCCTCTCTCTCTCCCTCTTTCCCCCGAACCTCACACTCCTTCTCACTCTCTCTCTTAGTCCCTCTTTCTCTATCTCCTCTCCCCACCTTCTCTTATTATCTAACCCACCATCTCTTTCTCTCCTCTCATCTCTCTCCATAACCCATTTTCCCCCTCGCTTCTCCTCAGCATCTTCCTTCCCATCCATTCCTTACTACCCTTCTCTCCCTCTCTCCCTCTCTTGCAACTCCATCCAACCATATCTCATGTTCTCTCCTTCCTTCCACCACTCATTTTCCCCTCCCTCCATAAAACCCTTGCTCTCTCTCTCTTTCTCTCCCTCTTAGAATCTTCTGTATGCGCTTTCTCCTTTTGCTTGTAGCTCTCTCTCTCTCTCAACCAAAAATTATTTTTACCTCATGAAGCTTTTTAAAAGGAAAGTAACAACATATTTAGAAATAGTAAGAAAATTTCTTGATATACAAAAGTTGATTATCTTCAAACAAAATTGCTAATCGTCACACATTTATATAGTGTAACATTAGGAATATAATCATGCGTACATTTTTTGACATGCTCTACCAAGAAACATTAGGTCAAAACATGAAACTCCAACTTGTATAACCTATATATAGTATTTATAGATAAAAAAAATAGAATTATTACTATATTTTAATAATGAAATATTGAAATGGTATATTTCCCCAATAAATATAAATGACAACCATGTGTAATGTCTACACTAAATAAACATAAAATAAAGATGTTTGTTATATTGTTAGATATAAAGAAAATAAACATGGTAAAAGACACCCACATATATTTTTTCCAAGCATTCATTCTAGTCTAGATAACTTAAAACCATTTTAATCGAGGAAGATTGAACTTTTGTTTAAAAATATTAATTAGCAACATATAATTTCACCTAATATAATTAAAAAAAATACATATATATATATATAAACAATTCCAAATAGAAATGATAATTTAAGTAACCCTTCTCTTAACTATAAAATAAAAATGAATATTAATTCACCTTTAAACCTCACTCCGTCGTCTCTCAAGCCTTTTCCTCGATAACGATGTACAACATTAGCGTTTCGAGTCCTGAAAACCTTTAAGAAAATTTTCAAATGCCACATAAAGGGAAAAATGTTTTTTTGTTCACAATTATGCTATATTTACCAAAAATTAATGAAATCCTAACTCCTATATAACAAAAATAGGATGCAGACAAATGGAAACCACACCGCATATCAAGCAAGTATACAGTCATCGCACTTTGCACTGCTTTAGATGACTAAATGCTTTGTCCAAGATTTCTAGAAACAGAATTCAAGAATCATGTGAGTTCTAGAAATCCCCCAAAGAGAATTTTTTTTAATTATCTCACCTCCCTGTCAAATCATAGCCAATCTATCACCCGCATAAGACCAATTGTCCCTCACTCTCACTATGTATGCCATCCCCGCCTATTACACTATGTCTCCTCGCTTCACCTAAGCCCTCTACTTTCACACCTTGTTTCTCCAAAGTAAACCAAACTTTTCTCCTTGCTCACCAAGTGCCTCAAGCAATGGTATTGTCAAAACTCCCCGTCTAAAATCTCTTTGAAATAAAAAGAAGATTTCTAGTCGTCTAAGATGGTGGTGCATAAGTAGAGTTTCAAAACTCGATTTTCTTTCACCAAAAACCTATTCTAAGACCTTACAAAATGAGTCAATTAGGTTTTCACCAGGTCATGCACCATCATGATTCTCATTCCATTATATCCACAGGAATTCAAAGGTGAATTCAAGAGAGCACAAAGTTAAGGTTTATCATTGTCTAAAGAGCACCAAAGAACTTTAAAGATATCCTCCTTGTTAACACAGAAAATCGTATAGTAGAAGACGACATCACTCAATGCCGAGCCCAAGGATTTACAGGACAGGAGTACATTATGGAATCAATAAGTATTTAAAATCTCTAAGGTTTTGAGAAATCAGATTTGAACTAGTCATAGATGCTCAAATGCACGCTTTATCCTTTGAGAAGAGCACCTCTCAGGCGCCTTGACCTGATAAGCGCACATTCCCTGAAATGGAAAAAGTTGTTTTCCCAGTCCACATCAGTTATGTTGACGCTACTCCTTATGTGAAATCCACTCAAGGACAACCATCAACGCCTCCTTAGAAATTATGTGAGCACACAATGGAACCACACCTCTCCTCGGGTCACCATCCATCATGCACCAAGGGAGGGAAGGAGGATTTGAAGCTCACCTATAATAACCCACCAAGAGATGAAGAAATGGTGATCACAAGACATGGCTGCCAAATTTTCCCAAGAAACACCAAGATTGTGTGTGACTCCGGAGCCGGAGCTAAAGAGGACTCGATAGTTGGCCACCCAAAATCTTAGTCCACCACATCGTAGAGAGAGAGACTCAGATCAGAGGCGCAGTTTGGAAGGCAACATTCTTGCATAGGGACCTAGAGCCATTTCCTAGGGGCCCTTGGCAAGTGGGTAAAATTTTCCATTTCAACATTTAATAAAGGTTAGCAGGCCATTGAGCCATCGTTTGCATTATTATCGTTTGGAGCTCTCATAGCTTCGTTTATTTGTGTTTTTAGTTTTAGTTTAACCGCAGAATACTAAAGATACTATTTCCATTAAGTTTTATGTTTTTTGGAGCTCCCCACTTTTTGCTTGTTACCAATAGTTTAGAGAGTAAACCACACTCTCTAAGCCGATGCAATTTCATACACACGTATGACTAATCCACAACAAAAATATTAGAGACTCCACCGACGTGTTCCAAGTTTATGTGGTTGTGCCATCTTTTGCAGGAGACCCTTTGTCTATGCCGGAGGGAGTCATGTTCTCCGGCCCATCTTGCAATTCCCAGACTCACTAAAGTGATAATCTAAGAAGGCAGTCTAATATTTTACTTTCAAGATCTGCAAGATGCGCTTTTTCCACACAGGCACATTGCACGCGTTTAGGATCGTATCTGCGTATAGGAAGGCACACCGTTTAATGGCTTTTGTACACAAATTGCGTAGACATTTTTTTCTCCTATTTTTTGGTTTTTTCTATTGTAAGTGTATGTAGCAGCCCCTAATGTATTCTCCGCCAACACCGTGTTGATACCCCACACTTTTCCGAGAACTCACTTTTTTCTTTCTTCGTATGCATTTAGTTATTACTGTTGGTTTCAAAAGTGTTCACATAGTTTAAGTAGGGAGGAATTGTTCATTGATGTCCGAACAATTTATGTTTTTATAAATTTTGTGATGCACACTTAGTTTAACTATTCCAAGTAAGTGGCTCATGACCACATGCATAGCTAGTGTATAAATTGTTTAGTTTAAATTCAATTTTTGCATTTAGGAAATTGCGGGATCTAGGATTGAATCTCCAATTAGAGAAAGTAATCTCTCGTTGTCTTTAAAACAGTGACCTAGACAAGCATATGAACGCTTTACATTTGTGATTCGCCATCTCCCTTTATCTACTCACATGTAATTAACTAGGAAGATTTAGAAGCAAGCTCATAATCTGTAAATTATTTCATTTGAGAAAGGAACAACGTCACATAGTTTAACTAGGGGAATTTTTGTAAAGGATCACCGATATCCATATATTCAAATTATGAGATTTTTTCTTACCATACACTCACACACATTCACCCACTAAGAAAATAAAGCCACCTAAAAATAACTTAAACCAACTCACTAAATTCTCTCACTGTGGCCACAAGAGAATTTATAGATTAAGTTAGATCATAGAATCGAATAAGCCTCCTTGATCATACTTCACATTGAAACATAGAAGTTGTGTATTTAGGCAAATTTTAAAATCCACTCATCATCCCATGGAAAATAAAAGTCGAGTGTGACAGAGACTCGATTCGAGGGGTGGCCAGGTGTCAAGAGGCATGTGACGATTGGGGCTACCTCGAATCTAACCGATATTTGGCATCAAGTAGCTGACTACCAAGAAGCCCAAGACTCGAATGTCTTTGCTATGTGGGATGGTGGTTCTTAGTTACCAAAACTAGGCATCCTTTACCCTAGGTGACTCGTGCATGCAAGCACTGCATCTCTACCCTTACCTTGGTTGATTCTCTCTACCGACTAGGGCGCTAACTTTTATGTGGGACATCGTCTTTAACATTCTCACAAGAAATAATCTCTTAAGGCCCAGCTAATTTTTAGTGTGTGATGACGTAATAGGTCTTCTAGGATTTTGAGTATCACGCAAACAAAAAAAAACCAATTTTTACTTGATTGATCACATAGATTAAGTTAAAGGGAAAATTAATTTCATTTTTCACTTTGTTTTCGGGCCATAAATTTGCTCTGATCACGTACTCGATCCCCTCAAAAATTTTCCAAAAACCCAACCTATTCGACACTCAAACGATTCCAATGGAACCTCACGTCCGGGGCGTCTTTGGACTCGCCCCACATCGGAGGGGTTCCGGTGTCTTTCATTGTTTAGGCGTCAAAGCACCGAACATTTCCACGTATTTGGCTCCTTCTTGGAGAAACTTTAGTTGGGAACCCGAATCGCCCTCCCAACACCACACCGCACACAACTCCCCTCGTCCTCGGGGGTAGAGGAGCGCATCCAATATGGGGAGCTAGTCAATTCAAAGGGGACTGCACGCCACATACTAACCCTCCCTCTAACCTCGTAACTTCTCGGGGTGGTCTTCACATGTTGCCATGGCGTCAACTCTCAAAACTTCACCCTTCTTAGTGGCATTAAATCTACTGGGCCTTGACCAAGCCTACCAATGACCCCATCACACATGACCCCACCCGCCTCCCATGCCCACGAAGCTCCCTTTGACATACTAAATTTTGAATGCAAGCAAAGGCAGACCCGTGAACTCATATAATGACCATTCACCTATGGTGCTCATCAAATAGCATCATCGACATTATTCCGTTGAGGCTATTTCAACGCACTTCACGGGAGTGGCCGCTAAATGGTAATGTAGCAACCCCCGCTTCACATAGAACCTTTAGCGCCCTCGTTACCGCTGTGCTCCTCACATACTTTCAATTGCCCATTCACTCACGATTTGGGAATGGAGTTACCGATTCATTTTTAGACAATCCCCCCACCATATTTGCCACTATCTCCATGAATGGAGGCGCGTCCCGCCTTATGCAAAGAAAAACTCGACGACCGAGTCCTTTTTAGATTTATTTTTGAAAACCGTGACGACAAATATTTTCAAAGGATGTGGCGAGACGTAACCCCACATCCGAAAAGGACGCAATCGCAAAGCCCAAATAGCTTGAACTAATCTACACGCAACAGATATATACAATATCCCCGCCCACGTCCCCCGCACCCGCAATCTTACTGACCAGAGCAGCGCATCTAACCGTGGGCAGACAGTCCTAATAATGACATGACCCAGTTAGTACCCAGCGCACCCGGTCTCAGACACATGTGAATACAATTTTAATTATTTTAACAGATTTCAAGGTCATCATATGCAAATAAAGAAAATTTAGACTAATAGGCACAAGCGTATCACCAAGGAGGACCTTATCCTCTGGTTGAGGTGGCCCCAAGATGTGAAGAAATAATGATGGAAGAGCTCCCCCCAACAGCCTGTGTGCAAACATGGGACAAGAATATGCTCACCCCAAGCACACAACCCACCTACGCAAAACAATGCACAGTGAAATTTGTGTAGTTGTCCCAAAATCAACCACACGAGTATGATCGTGAGAATTTACCTCCTAACGTGGTTAAGAAAAATGCAAAAACAAGCCCAAAGGAACCCCGGATAAGGACAAGAACCAATAGCGCCCACCAATCCTGTGCTGGAGTTAACTCCCAACCCAATCGAACCGTGGAGGCCAAGCAATGCCCAAAGGCAAGGAAAATGCCACCTCTATGAACAAACCATTCTGTTCAATATGTAGAGAGGGGGCACTATACCACAAATTTCCCGAACTCCCCAGCTAAAAATTCAGTAGTAACCATGACAAGGAGGATCTTCCTGTATTGTCTGTAGTGATGCAAGAACCCTTCCCATCAAGGAAATCCACAAGATTTCACAGCAGAAAACCCGCATGATTGGGAAAACAACCATGAAATTTACATGGCTGGGAAAGAAATGTTTTTCCAACCTCTAATCGCAACTACAACACCCCACCAAACACCAATACGTACGCTGTGGGCCAGTACAAGTGAAAACACTCCACCTTTTAACTATCTAAAGGTTCCCACTTAACCATTGCTAAAAATGCAAGTGCCTAATAAGCGAGCAGTAACTACTCAAAGCAAAAACACAATTATAAGTATCGTGATGATTTAGCTCAATCATCAACAAGCAGGAACCGCATTGAAGTACCGTTGGCCGTGCCCAAAGCAACAAAAAGCCCTAATACTTTCCATTAGGCACTATCGACCCTCGGTGATACGCGCATGATGGCTTTTAACTTAGGCAAAGCCACCTCTAGCTTTCCTCCATGGCCTTCTCCCGCATACCAATATCGCACAAAATATCACTATTCATTGATGTGTCATTTATGAGGGTGCATCCACATGCATCATGCGTCAAAGAATGTGTGGGCGTAAGTTAGGATCCCCCGAACCTCAAACCTTACGTCATCACACTCGACCACACGATGGTGGTCCCTTGACCCCCGTCGGCCTCTTCCAAAATTTAATGGGTTCACGGGGCCGGCAAGATGATCCACATAGACATCGAAGTCGGATGCTCACTTGATTATAATATACTCAAGTGCAGTTATATGTATGCCATGTCCGCCATAAGATCCTCCGTCGCATCATGATGTTCCCCCACGAGGATCGAATCATTACAATAGACCCTGGCCTAATGCATAGTGAAAAGCGTCCCTTTGACCAACATGGATGTAATTCTACCCTACATAGACATACCACGATGATCTTTCACTTTATCAACAATATGGCCCCGGGTCAATTCAAACCATCGTCCGTCTATAGGAGATCCTCCCATTATCCCCCGAGGTATCGCCCGATGCCATTGTATTCCGTATGCATGATGTCCACATCACACCAAGGTCGCACACTGACCAAGCAAGAACGACACCGAGGCATCGACCACAAATGTACCCTCCCTAGTCTACACCGCCTCCCAAACCCCCTTTCCTATCCACCTCCCGGCTTCGCCTCCCGTATTGTGCTCTTGTAACACTGTGTTACCCAACATATCATTGGCATTCAGCCACCTTGTTCCCCTTCAGAACAAGCAGTGTCACTACAATGTTACCGCATTTGGGTTAAAGCCCCCCAATCCCGAGAAGCCCCAACCCGCCCAAGAAACTGCCAAAATCGCCCTCGCAAGGAAATTCCCATTGTGAAATTGGTGAACATGACCAAGAAAATCACCAAGAGAGGAAAGAAAGCAAAGAGACCCCCACCATGCAAAGGTAGTCATCACCGCTATATGTGATGTCATACTACACCCTACCCACATATTTCCGTAGCCGGACGAGTTAAACTCATCTCCTGGCCTCGAAGGTGTTCTCTGAGATCGCGTTCCCATAAAGAACCTCGCCTCAAAAAAGGGCAAGGCAAACCGTCGTATACCAATCACGCATGCACTCTCTCGTGACACCCAGTGGAATTATACCCACCATTGTCCGTAAATACCACGATATGTGGATGCCTTACACGCGATCGAGTGATCCTATTAGAAGGATCCTCTCCATCCGGGCCCGTCAATGACAAACCTCATACCATCCTTTGCGCTTTCCACAGGAGGAATGACAATCCACTCGTAAAAAAGCAAAATTTCCATTTATCCCTCCTCCCCCTCAAGCCACCATACACTAACCAAGGACTGGAGAACCTACGGCTCTATCCTCATATCATGGCATCGACACGCGACGCTTAATCAAGTCTTTGATCCAAGGTTACCTAGGCAACAAAGAATTTTTATTCTGGGAGTTACCGCTGCATGTCATCTACTGGCGTACTGGCTGATACGAGTCTTTGACCCAAGGTCACCTAGGCAGCGTAATCTATTCAGAGTGACCATGTAGGTAGATTCTATAGACAATGGATCTTAGGTCTTTGACCCAAGATCTCCTAGTGCTAATAACACCCATGATACTCAAAGAGTTACCAAGAGGTAGGACTTACAAGAGGCTTCACCGTGTCTTTGACCCAAGATCTCCTAGGCAAGAATAACACCCATGGTAGTCGTGAATTACCAGTAGGTACATTCTGCTGTATATTTGGACGGTCTTTGACCCAGGATCACCTAGGCAAAGCAGTAGTACCATGTGCATCGATTCGTTTGATGGCTTCGATCGACTTGTTTGGCCTGTGAACACCTTAGGAAGCAAGAATCAATACCTTGGATACTCATAAGATTCTACTCTAGAACGTATCATAACAGAAGCATCATGAAAGTCACCCGCACTATACCAACCAGGGACAAGGGAACCAATATCCCCATTCCCCACACAAACAATGGACCAATGGCACAACGCATTGCGCGTACAATCTAGTGCAACCCTTCCAAGGCTCATCAACAACCATACAACCAGAGAATTATGACAATCCTCCAAATGTTGCAAAGAAGCCAACGAACAAACAAAAGGGAGATCCTAAACACAGGTGCGTAACGTAAACACCCCCCGATCTTAGTCCGGGGGTAACCCTAACCTAAATCAAAACTGCAGACCCAAGCAATAACTCCCAACGAAAAATTGGAGCTAGAGTATCTAATCACTGTGACCGAAAGCAAAGACTATGATTTTCAACACTCCATAACAAACAGGCGATGCCACACGCATTCACACTCCCCGAAAATATTTTTTCTGCTCCCAGTATGCACCTCCATCTTCCTTTTTAAATATCATGCTTTTCAATAATATTTGATGAAAAATAAGATGTTTACTGAGAGGTAGTTGTTTTTTTCAGGAGGAACCCGCAAACCGTTCACAACATCATCCACTCGAAAGTTCCTGAAAGGTGTATCATTCTACCTCGCGACACAGAGTCCCGTGAGAGCTTTGCATATCCCGACATCATTCTTCTCCATTAGAAATAAATCATAGGGTCCTTATACTCCAACCACGTTTGTCATCACTCACCCTTCGCATATGATAAACGTCCGCGTTGGTTGGTAGAGCCTCCTCCATGGCGATCATCATCCAAAGTAGACCATACATCACCCACAAGTGACACCATGGCCATACCATTTTTAGTCGAAGCACCTCATGCCCATCCATATATCATGTGTAAGGTCAAGTTCACCATTTAATCCTAACCCCCTTCCCGACGATCAAAGTTGTACAAGAAGATTGAAAGCGCACCTCCGCGCACCGCATTTGGCCCGCCATACCTCCATCAACATAATCCTATCCGCGTGATCTTCCGCTTCATCAACCCCGCACATGAGACCAACCAATGGGACCCCACCTCAAAGAAAACACCATCCCTCACACACCTTCAAGTGAGCAACCCTCTTTCATGTTTTGGGGTACTCCGTCTCTCGTATTTTTGTATAAACAAAACCCCCATTATTTTATTCAGGTGTGCACAAAGATCGCAAACGATGCCCTTTGCCACTTCACCTCATATTTCACCTTTTCCCCTCGCGCTAGCCTCTCATTCCCCTTGGTTGAAGTATCTCACTCACGTCATGCACGCCCCATCACGACATTCATAGCCGGTTCTAATTGCCCTAGAAGTCCTACCGACTCCAGAACGTTTCCCTTCATAAATAATTATGACTCGCCGCTGTCAGCTTCAAGCATAATTTCGAATTGACCCACCGAATCCCCATCATCCGTCGTACACCTCACCAAAATGCCTATGTTAAACCCATCATATCTCTGTCCTCCCACCCCTGTGCCGCAACTCATGGTCTCTGCTAAGGCTTTCTTTTTGTCGATCTTCCACATCTCTCTTCCAAAAAAGGAAGTGGTACTGGATAACCCCTCCCCATGCCAGTAGGGCATCCCCGAGTGGCACCGTGGGAGACATCATTGCTTTTACCGGGATTACCGATCCTCCTGAAATTTGACCACAAAGAAAGCTACGTCACGATGGTATCGGCATCTACAACCACATTGCACTTTGATCGATTCGTCGTCAAAGACCCATGTCTCCATAGCATCTCTCGACAAAATGTTTACAGGGAATCCCATCTAGTACATTAGTGTAGACATTGCGAATGATATGAAATACCAAGATTACGCATATGGGTACCACATTCCACCTATCGTCAAAGAAAAATCCCCCCCGAGCGCGCAATGTCATTAACAACCACCAAGATCACTACCACGTAGTGCCATATACAAAAGACATGTATCTATTATTTTTTTAAATAGCTATAGTATCATGAGCTCCGGGGACATGCCCGCTTACGTTGAAATTTTTTTAAATATGTTGTATATTTTGTCTCGGCTTGCAAGTGTCCCTTTTAGCCAGTATAATCTCAGAATGGTGCAAGTTATTGTCAATTCCAAAATACACAGCCGCACTCTCTCTCTCTCTCTCTCTCTCTCTCTCTCTCTCTCTCTCTCTCTCTCTCTCTCTCTCTCTCTCGCTCTCTCTACGCACGATACATAAAATAAACTATAATGTATTTTAGCTATAATGCTTCTTCCTAGACCTCACACATTAGGGGGCACCTAACACTACAAAATTGTATTACACAAGATGACATTAATTAATGTCAAGCCCAAGGATTTACAAGATAGGAGTACATTATGGAATCAAGAAGTATTTAAAATTCTACATGCAGAGAACTGATTTGAACTAGTCATACTCTCAAATGCACGCTTTATCCTTCAAGAGCCTCTCGTGCGCCTTTTTTTCCCGATAAGCGTGCATTCCCCGGGAATGGAAAAAAGTCATTTTCCCGACCACACGTTGCAAAGGACAGCTACTCCTTATGTGAAAGTCGCCAAGGACAACCATCGTTGCCGCCTTAGACATTATGTGAGCACACAAAAGAATATTTGAGCACACAATGGAATCACACCTTCCTTGGGTCACCATCCATAATGTACCAAGGAGGGAAGGAGGATTGTGCCCACCATATAAACCCACAAAGATATGAAGAAATGGTGATCGAGTGTGTTATGTCACAAAAGTTGCCCAAGCAACACCAAGATTGTGCGTGACTGAGCTAGAGCTAAAGAGGACTCATAGTTGGCCACCCAACATCTTAGTCCACCACAAAGCAGAGAGAGAGTGAGACCGCACGTAGTGCGCAGCTTGAAGGCAACATCCTTGCACGTGACCTAGAGCCATTGCCCAGGGCCCTTGGCAAGTGGAAGAAAATTTCTTCTCATTAAATGTTTGGACAAGAAGAGGCCATCGAGCCATCGTTTGTGTTATTATCATTTTAACTCTATATAGCTTCTTCATATTTTTTGTTTTTAGGTTTTAGTTTAATCGAGCTATTATCAGAACATACTATTTCCATTAAGTTTTATGTTTTTGAGCTCCCCCACTTTCTCGCATGTTAATAATATTTTAGAGAGTAGACCACACTCTAAGCCGGTGCGATTTCGTACACTCATGCGACTAATCCACAAAAACACTCCCCATCTGGAAGACTAGGTCCGCAAAAGAATAATCCATCATATCCACGCATTTCCGCAGAATGCCTTGTAATTTGGTCTACAAGCAGAAAAAGGGCAAGAAAGGACACCTAAAGGAGTTCATAAAGGAATTTTCGCTGATAAAAAGGTACAACAAAGCTGAAGTCTTTAGGGAAAATCATGATCTCATGATAAGATATTGTCAAGTGCCGCCCATCAAAAGGTTTGTGCAAATTCCAAAAAGACAAAGGGTACACAGCAACATCGTCTCTCATTGAAACAAAGAGATCATTAGGAGGATAATTGGCTCCAATCATGAATTTTGCAGAGGGACAAAATTACTTTTACCCACATTCCCGCAAAGAGACTAAAAGCCACCGATAAGCCATAAGGTGAGGTGAAAAGGGAGGATCAACACAACATCCCATTGAGGTAACAATAAGAAAAGTATGTGTTGGTGTATGCTTTTTATTAGGAATCAAATGTGTGACTATTTCTACTAAAGGGGAAAAATACTTGGGTTACAAAGTTTAAAGAACTCCTCAAACCCTCCAAATGATCAAGGCTTTTAGCATGAGTGATGAGGCTAAATAAGTGTCTCTTTGAGAGCTTTGAAGTCAAACTTATTTGCTTTTTTGAACATCCCTAAAAGGTTCGGTTGGAAACTAGACAGTTTGGTCATGTACGTGACAAAGAAACCTCCTTCTATCAATAGCAAGATGAGCTTGGAGTTTTCCAACTATATTCTAAGTTTGGAAAAACAAGCATAAACTCCACTACATCAAGGGTAAGATCGCATTCAAAAATATCTTAGAGATATGTATTTATGGGCACTATATGCCACTTCACCGAAGGAGATAAAAAACCACTCAAAAATCAAGCGGACATACAAAAAAATGCTCAAAGGCATATTCAAATTATCTAAAGGAAGCAAACATGATCTCAACGCCTCTAAAAATGATTCTCGAATTCTGAAAGGATCATCATGGATCTAACCAATTGTCTAAATTTAAAAGAGCATGCGTGGTCAAAAGGGGTTTTAAAATACTTTTTAAGACAAATCCAAAAAGCATTGTTAAAAGGAAAAAAGGTGCAAACCGAACCTTAGAAAAGTATGAAGAGATTCTTTCAAAAGAGGGTATAAAACACTACAACACCAACTCCCCAAGCCATTTTCTTTCATTTGGAGATGAAGAGGTTTCCAAGCTTTATGCTCTGAGTCCTCAGCAAAAAATCCGTGTGTTGGCGTTGCACTTCGTAAAAGGGTGTTGCACTCCCGTAGTAGCTTCCAAAGGTAATTTTGTTCTAAGTGCTACACGCCCGTAGGTGGGAGTCAGACTTTTCAGCTCCCCCCGCAAAGTGAGTGATGGCCCGAGCTACGTGCAACTTTTCCCATGGGCACCGGCGCTCATGCCATATGTTTTTTCGCTTGATGTCGCATGCAGCTACCCACGAAGCCGCTCCACGACCGCTCAAACACTACACGACTCGCATTCCGGGACTCGAGCCTCCTAGGCGCCCGTGTGCCGTGCTCCTTCCACGGCTTCACCCCTCTACCTAGATGTCAGCTTCGCCATCCCGGCTTCAACCCTCCGCCGTACATTGTGCTCCTACCATCGCGGGTTCCACCCTCCGCTCTCGTACACTCGCTCCTACAAAAGTGGAGCACTACACAAAAAGACAGCCAACATTGCCCGACTCGCCCACAAGCCTAGAAAGAATTTCCTTTGTTGTGAAGGAAATTTTAAAAAGGTATTTTGACTATTATCCCTTTTCAGATTTTATAAAGGTTAAGGGTGCCAAGAAAATTCAAAACTTATGTCAAGAGAAGCATGAAGAAAACTTATAGAAAAACCTAACCTACTCTCTCGACATAGTCTCCTAAATTATTACAAAAAATCACAACATCTCCTTAACCCCTTTTACACATTATTTCACTAGAAAATATCATTTCTATTTAAATATTTTGAGAGAAAGGGGTGAAGAAATACATAATGTCCGAAGAAGAGATTGTCAATCTAAATGAGGCAAGTCCAAAGACCAAGAAAGCAAGAAAAGAAGGGAGGGAAGCCAAATAGTTTTGAACCTATAAGCATTGAAGAACTATAGCCTCCCTTTCTATTCTTTCTTGTTTCCAAGAGTTAGGGTGTTATATGAGCCCCGTAAAAAGTGCAAGAGATTAAAAGCCACCCTCGCCTGACCAAGTTATTTTCCTAAGACTTCATGTGCATAAAGTACATCTAGCAGGCAAAATTTTATTTGACCACTGCCATCTCTAAGGCCCGGAATGCCTTCCTCAGACAGAGAAAGGTGGTTTGGGGTCATGGCTATCTTGACTTAGTTTACTATCATCCATTCTTAAACCTAGTTGTCAAGCTCGAATGTAAAAAAAAAAAAACCATTTTCCCTTTTTCTCATCTATCGGATAGATATGCCCTCCTCATGAAGATTATCATGAAGTACTTCACCCGTGAGGGTAGGTTCTCCGTGAGTCTATTCCTCATCATATTAGACTCCCATGAATTTCCACCAAAGACCAAGCTACTACACATGCCCTACTACCTTTGCAAAAGTATTGAGAAAATGTCTTTCATCATGCAAAGATGCCTCCATCCCAACAAATGTCAAGCCTCTTTCATCATTCCCCTCATCAAAGTAATCATTCTACCAACTAGAACAACAAGGCATTCCATGGGAGGTTTTTATCACCCATGATGATTTCATTAATTCACATCCCATCCCTTCACAAAGTATGCCATCATCTTTCAAAATCCTCCTCACACACTTCCATCACCCTCCTCGACCTTTTGTCTATCTTCTTCACATGAATCATTCCCTAAATGTATCTTCCTCATTTGCTTTCCCCGAGAAATCCGAACATGAAGAAAGCAATGATCAAAGAATGATGAAGATGAAGAAAGAAGTGAAGAAGAAGAATATTTCCAAGAGTGGGAGATGGCCAAGAAGAGAATAGTTCAAAGGCAAAAGACAAGGATGAGTATGTGGATGAAGAAGAAAATAGAGGTAAAAACAATGATGCAAGTGATGAGAAAATCACCAAAATAAAAGGAAAGAAGAAAATGACACTAAGGGTACAAATGTAGACAAAGGGGAGAGGGGAGACATGAAAGAAATGGAGAAATAAAGAATGACAAGACAAGAATGGCACAGAAGCCAAGAAATAGGTTTAAAGCTGTTTCATTGTGCAAGGAAATGATGACAGAAGCGTCATAATGAAGAAAATAAGCAAAGAGAAAAAAATCAAATACAAAGGAACTCATTTAATGAAGAAAGAAAATGAATTCCACAAAGGATGGGAATATCGTTGAAGGTGCCCAAAGCAAAGACCCTACAAACAAGCTAACAAGGATATAAAGAATGATATTGACAAAGGAGGATAGTGGACCAAATATCAAAAGGAGGACAAATACAGGGCAAAGAATGACCAACATAGGTGCCTCTAACAATGAAAAAATGTGAGCACATGGCAAAGCCTTAAAGGTCTCTGGGCAAAGAAAGAAATCTTGAAAGAGGTTGAGGATGCTTATCAAAAGGACAAATAAGAGCAAGGTAAGAAAGACACTCACACAGAATCATCCATGAAGAAGAAAACAGCCTCAAGGTCATTAGTGACCAAACTTCGCAAGGAACTATGGCACCTTTCACCATCACTTATCAAAAATGAAGGAGGCATGTGTTTGCTACCTCTTAAAAGGCAAGGGGCCAGTGCACTCCTCCTCAAAACCAAGAAGGACAAAGGTAAACAACCATTGAAGGGAAAAAGTCTCAAAACCAAGAAGAACAAAGGTAAACAAACTATCAAGGGCAAAGTCAAAAAACCATTGATATAAAAAGGTAAACAAAGAATCGAAGAAGGAAGAAGACAATCATGAGGAAGAAAGATAATTAACCCATTCACATAGAAAGTGATGAGGAAAATGAAACAAGGATAGTGAATTCCCTTCTACAAGACCTAATGCATGCATTAAGGACTTGGAGGCCGAGCTAGAAAGATCAAAGGATCTCATTCACTTCCTACAAATGAAAACAAACAAATGAGTGGCCACCGACCATCTATGAAGCAAGGGCATCAAATATAGGAAGGAAGCTCAAAGATCACAAGTGTCAGCTTGGAGGAATGCATGGGCTCTTATGAGGAAAATAAAGGGGATGAAGAGGGGCAATAGAAGAGACTCAAGACTATGGGTCTAGAAAGACTGCAAAGCAAAGAGAGGAAGAATCACCAAGCACAACAATTTCCCCCTCACCGAACTTCTTACCATGGAAATTGAGCATAAAATACTTTATTTAGAGATTAATATACATTTAGAGGCCAACTAGAGAAGGCCAACAAATATTTGAGCTTACAAAGGAGGATGATCGAGCACTACAAACTAGAGAAATCACTTTGCAATACAAAAGCTCAAAACTCGCCCAAAATGAGGGCCCGACACCAAATGATGAAGAAGACCAAGCTAGGCATGGTATTTTGCCCAAGTTTCTTATAGTTATCTAAGGACCCTTGAGGGCATCTACATACAAAATTTGAGCAAAATTGAACAATTTTTTGTTTTTTTGCAAATTGAGCCTAGGAACGCAAAGACCCCTTATGTTGCAATTTTTCCTAGGCATATTCAAAGGAGAAGCTTAAATTTTTTGATTCCCTCATCATGAGAGGAGTATTCTCACAAAATTTCAGCTCAATTGGAGTTGTTTTTATCCCCCAAAAAGGTCAAAAACACTCAATTTTTCACCTTTCTCGCCCTCTTTCGAACACGTGTTGTGCCTCAAACTTGGATTTTTCCACTCGTGGGAAACTTTCTGCAGGTTTTATTGAGAAAAAGGTATATTTATAAATTATACATCCACATATTTCCAAATGTGCCATCACAGCCTTTTCTTCGACATCGAGAAGCCTCCAAAAACTCTATTGCAAAAAGACCTTTTTGGTGTTGCGCTCCCTGAAAATTTTCAAGTTTTTGAGATAAGATGTCGCGTTCCCGTGTGTAATCGAGAAAATGCATTAGGAAAGTTTCATCATGTGGCGTACGTAGCCTAAAAGTCAATATTTTTTCTATTTTAGTCCGAAAAGATATTTTGGAAGATATTTTGTGCCTTGGACCCCGTAGGGCCTCAAGGACAAGTTAGATATTTGTTTTGGCCAATAGGCTTTGTAGATGCTCTGTAGTATTTCCTCTTCCTCCTTGATCGTTATATATGAGGATTCATTGTAAACAAGCTTGGGACTTGATGTGCGATATAGAGAAATACATGGTTTATTAGCTCCGGAGAAGATATTTGCCTATGAAGTGAATGAATGGTTTGTGGCTTGATGTTGGAGAAGTCATTGGTGAGGGGATTACATAGCTTGGTGAATGGCATGCTTTTATAACTTGTTAGTGTTTTCTTGTCCTAATTTTGTTTTAGTCTCGCTTTTTCTATAGATCGTAAAAATTATAGGTTGAGATATGGCTGATGGAAGCACTCTAAACCTCATGTTTGTTATAGTTTTGATGTTTTCTTTTAGTCATCTTAAGGAATTCTTGATTTCTCCTTAGGAACATTAAAACTTGTCTTTATTTCATGAATGATTAGTATGTTAAATTTTATAAATATGATTCATGGTATGCTCGTTTATTTAAAGTTTTTCAAAAACTTATTGTAGCTTTTCATGGAATACTCGATTGATTAGGTTTATACAAAAGGTCTTGCTTCAATCTTTCCCTTGCTCCATGCTCATCAACTTGTTTCAATAAGCCTCGTAGTTTGATATATGTCAGTGAGTTCCGCTTCCATATATTGAGTTGTTTCTTTATCTTATGTGTTTTCTCAAAAAGTCGGTGAATTCTCAGTTAGTAGTTCTTAATGCTTGACTGAATGTTAATTGTGACATGTTTATCATTGAATGATTGCTCATAAAGATTAATGGTTTTCCTACCTCGTGAGTTATTTCTTTCGTACTATATATGTTTAAGATCTCTTAGTTTTTCCCAAATTTAATTTTCATTACACCTCATCATTACCTAAGGATCCATTAACCTTGCTAAATCGGCCCCGCAATACACTCGTTCATCATTTCAACACCCTCACTTCATCTCGAATTCCATAGCCCTAGCCGGACATGCCTCTCATTCCACCTATCCTACTTAGTCATATTACCCCAACCCAAACAAACAAACAATTTACACTCAATAACTAGGCTAAAATCAATCATCCAAAGCGAACAAGTCGCATCCTTCGCACAATAGAGAGAGCCCTCTTGAGTCCAGGTAGCGGCTAGGTCCCCCAGACTCCAAGACTGTCCTCGATTTTACCCCCGTCATTTTTTTTAGCCAATCTCGCCAACCATACTCGGACCCTAAAATAATGGTGATCACTATGGACTTCCGAGTAAGAAACAAACTTAGACTTCCCTAAACCTTTCGTACGCCCTTAAGAAAAATATCTCAGGATTTATCCCACCGCCACTAAAATACACACATCACTATGGGACCTTATGAGTATATAATTGCCCGAAAACTTTAAGACTCTCTTTAGACCCTCAAGTTTGATTGATAGTATCTCGGTGTCTATCCTCCACCTCATCACCAAACTACAAATAATGGTGATCACTATGGGAATTTGAGTCAAGAACATCATAGGTATCCTTAAATGAACTCTCAAATCTCGCAAAATCATAGAAAACTTAACTGATAGCCTAAGAGTAGAATCTATCTTTTCACCATCCTAGCAAAATGATGACTCCAAATTTCCATAGACACTCTTACAAACCTGGTGGATACATATAGAAACTGAAAAGTCCCAAACATTTCTAGATTGGCTTTGGTCGCATTTCGTGTGACCATGTGGCTACCCTTATCTTCAAAACAACCAAAATATCCGTCTGGCTACTCCACTAGCCTCCAAGAGGGCCTTCTAAATTTTTCTAGCAGTATCAATAGACTCTGAACCGCATCAAAAACCTTTAGAAATCTAGAACCTTAGCCACAATACCTGCAGTGAGTTTGATAGCACCTAGAGAGACCCGTCTAAATCGGGCCATAAATTTTCGCTTCTCAATGAATTTGAAAATCGGCTTCACGAAGAATCAATACTAGATCTCATCCTGCGTACCCAAACCTCCTACTATAGTTGATGACCCAGACAGATTTGTGCAAACTTCTAAAAACTGGAAAAATTAGCTACTATAGAACATTCATAGAGCAGCTCAGACCAACATCTTACAAAGATTTCACATCTCTGGGGCTGATCAGAGAATTATTACCAGAACCTTTCTAACCAAGTCACAAATTGAAATCGACCATACCGATCTTGAGCTCCATAGACTTGCAAAAAAGCAGCATCCTAGTAAAGAAGCTTTCTCCTTCCACACCACCCGATCTACAATTTCTCCCTTACTTCATCTCTCTTTCCACCCTTGCCTGGCTTCGAATCATTTTATCTGGCCCAAGTACTTCGCCACACCCATTCACACCACCACCGTGCAAACCACTCCATCTCATAGCACAAATCCTCCACTTGTAAATCCACCATTAGCTCCCACCATGGTAGCATGGTATGCGCCCCTTCTATTACCGCAACCTGTACCTTTTGCTCAAAGATTACCAATCCGTAATCCCACACTCCCACCGGGCGTTAACCACACGCTCTGGGTCAAAGCATGTAGATAATGAATGATGCTTTGACTACATGGAATTAGAAGAGGAAACCTATGAAAATGAGAATTTTCACCCAAATCCTAGAGGAGAAGCTAAGAAATGGTTCAAAATCCTAACTCCCAATAGTATACATGATTCCTCTTGCACAAAATTTCATAAACAAATGGGAAACCAAGAAAACCCTCTTCAAATCCTCTCGTAATACAAATAAATCTCAAAAATAAACACAGTGGAAAGTGTCCATGACTATTGCACTAGGTTCAATAAATATTTACAACACGCTACCGTTGAACATGAAACCCCCATTAGGCCTAGCCTTAGCTAAATTCTCTGATGGTTTCTACCTCCCGACATGGCCTATCAACTAAGAGAAAGAGAGCCGCCGCTAACTCTGTATCACATGCAAAGGAGCAGGTTACGTAGGCCAACTTAACTAAAAAGAGCTAGCTAAGATCACAAAAGAGGGTAACATACAAATATGACACCATGCCCTCCACCTCCAAGATGAACAACCTTCTTAGGACCATGGAAAGAATGATAGAAAGAATAAGCATAAATGAAAGAACACCCCCAGGACAAATCAAAACAAATCCTCAAAATAAAAACTAACTAAACTTTAGAAGAGACCCACCCCAAAACAAACCAAGGAAAAATGATCAACAAATCAAAGCACCCTTCCAAGATAAATATACAAGAAAGAGACATTGAAACCGTATGAGAATCATCTTAACTTAATAGGCTATGATAGTGAGGGTGAGGTTTTCTCACGTAAGAAGAACAAGCGTTTTTCTCCTCAAACCAAGATGAAACAAGCTATGAAGACTTCAAGATCATGAATTGGGATTAGAAAATTCCATAATGGAAGTCCATAGCAAATATGATCTTAGGGATGAAGGAAAACCAAGACAACTCCAAGAAAAACAACTCGACACTATCGTTAAGAAAACTCTAAAAAAATTCTTAAAATAACAACGTACAATAATAATACCAGCAGGCTAAGAAAGTTGATCCTAACATAGATAAAATCGCAAATCAAGTATTGCACAAGCTATCCTAGCACCTCTGCTATTGGCCGGAGAAAACTCTAATTACTAAAGCCCCGAATCAAAGCCGCAAATTAAAAATGTGAGAAATTTATGGCCGATAAAACTGATGTAAATATGTATAAAACTCAAGTACCTTCGCCTTTGGAAGGAGAGATCACTAAAATAAAAATAACCATCCCTCACCAACCGGTAACTCAGATTTTTTGAGATTCAACAAGATGATGAGCTTAGGTGAAAAGAGTCGCCGACTAAGGGTCCAGGGTTATTTTTGGCGCAAGTTCGGTTTTTGCATATGTCTATTTTTAGACATGGTGATCATATTTGGTGTTGCAGGATGCTATTTTTGATGGTTGATCAAGTTGGTAACAGATGAAATTTTTATAATATTAAGTAGTCTATTTATAGATCGTCGATCTAAAAATAGAAGTATCGATGTCATTATTAGCTCTTAATAATAATCCAAAAATAAACAACAACTTATTCTCTTTGAGAGCACTTAATTTCACACATATTTGGAAAATCGTTGACCGAAGAATTACACAATTCCTGTGGTTTACTAGTGGTTCATGCATGGAGGACTCGCTTAGGAATCAAGTGGAAAAGTTATGACGAGTTGGAAGTTATAGTTCATGGAGTTGTATTCAAATTTAACTCCTGCTATAGACTGGGCTGAGCTAGTTGTATTCAGTCTAACCGAGTGATACACTAGTGAGAGTGGAGTAATTAATCGCTTAATTAATTCACAAATAATAACTCATTAATCAACCGAACAATACATCGCTTAACTGCTGCATGTCACCTGTGCTGACCTGGCGGAGAGATAGGTGAAAGGGAAAGATGGACTATCCGTTGTGACTATGGTGATGCACTGACAGGCCCACACACACATTAGAGTTTCCAATGAGGATTTGGATGTATGTCAAGGAGAGTGGGATTGCATCGAATTGGTCTTTTGTAATCATCTGGGATTGCGTAGTGGAAGTAAGCTATCAGAGGGCAAAAATTTGGTGCATGGATTTGTAGATTTCTTTCTTATTAGTGTGTGACGATTGATTGTATTGAGAACTTGATGTACTAAGCTTTGTATGAGATTTTTACATGATCTCCATGATACATAATATATGATATTTGGGGTTTTCGCTCGTGATTTCAATAATGCTAAACAACCGTGTTATGTGCGTATTGTTTATTTATGCTTCATATACAGGTAATTAATGCCCTGTAAAATATTAACAAAGGGGAATGATTCTATATTTTGTAAGAAGTTAAATATCGTGATATCGTGAATCTTGATGTATGCATTCTTAGTGTATACTAATCTCTAAGTATGGTATCAAAGCAGCTTGTTAATTTGAAGATTGCAACAAATAATCATGAGTTTCCAGGTCAGGTGGACAATTCGAATTTGCTACAAAATATTCGTTAAGTTGAGCATACATTAAAATGTCTTTCAATAGGTTGTGATTGGAGTATGCCTCGATGGAGCTTTATCCACATAGCCTCGGAAGGATAGGATGGAGGCAAGTGCTAGAGGATAATGGACTGAAGGAGTTCATCGATAGCGATGTTCCTGGGCTTCGGATCTAGCGATGTTGCATTACGTGATGCATGGCAAAAGAAGATAGCAAAGACAAGAAGAATTATGTTGGAAGGTATGAAGGACCATATTGTTTCAAATTTCTTCATGGGAAAGCCACTCATTATTAATTTGGAATTATTTGACGATTTTTTCCAGCGTGTTTACCTATGGTGTTGGCTCTTAAATACAAGCTCGTAAAAATAAAAATGGATAGGTACAAAGATTCCAACACTAAGTTTGTCCACTCTAAGTGATGAACTGGGAAGTGTGGAAGTATCATGATGATGAAGAATTAGTGAGATTGGCTATCCTCGGGGCTTTCGAAGAGTTGGCATACATGAGACTCTATCAATGCTATTAGAGAAATTGTTTCTGGATGGGAGCCACTTTGGTCGGATCTTGCTCAGGAGGAGATAGCGGGTATCAGTGGATGGCTCTTCATCGAAGAATGAAGATGAAGAGAATTTCACTTGGCCGCCAAAGCAAGGAAAGGCAAGGGGATTTAAATTTCCTTCAAAATCCGAAGCTAAAGGCGAGAATCAGGATTTTTCCAAGGTGAAGTGTTTTCATTGTCACGAACATGGGCATTTCGCCACTAACTTCCCATAGAAGAAGAAGAACAAGAAGGTTGGCCGGAGCTGCAAATAGAGAGGCCTTAGCCTCGGCACTTGAACTTGATTTCTTTAATCGCATTCTGGTTTCAAGCTATATGGGATCAATGTGGCATCTTGATAGTGGTGCATCTTTCCATACATCGAGAGAGAAGGATTTGTTTAGTGACTCGTAGAGAAGGACCTCCAAATGCATATAGAGATGGGCTTAAAATGGTCGATACAATGCGACTAGCATTAAACCATTACCTTGAGAGGAATTATAGTAATCCATTCTGTTGAAGGATGTTATGCATGTTCCGTGTCCGAAGAAGAACTTGGTCTCTACGTACGTTGGAAGACAAAGGTTATGATGTTGTTTTCTGTGAAGGGAAAAGCCTTCCTTCGACAAAAACAACTAGTCAAACTAAGAAGACAGGGATTCGAGTTAAGAATCTTACAAGCTAGAGGTAGATGGTTGCGCTACAATGGTGGGAAAAGGGAAGAAGTGGTGAGCCAGGATGAGGGCGAATTATGGCACAGAGATCAAGCCATCTTCACCATGGTGCTTTCAAGATTTTGGTAAAGAGATTTCTACCGGACTTCCCAAGGGTACTGCCAGCCGACTAATGAAAGGGATGTACTATAAAAGTTTGTGAAGACCACCTTTCATGAGAAGGAGAATCGTGCTTCAAAGGATTCCGGAGATAATCTCATACGTATGTGTGGACTTTCTCGTTGCTTCAACAAGAAAATAGAGGTATTATGTTATATTTGTTGATGATTATTCTCGTAGATGTCGGGATCTTCATGTAGAAGAAGAGTGAAACATTCTCAAAGTTCTCGTGAGTTTAAAGCATTGGTGGAGAAGGAGTCGGAAGCAAGTGAAATCTTCACTTTAGAGCGATAATGGTGGTGAATATATCTGTGCGAATTCAAAGACTTTTGTAGCAAAGAAGGAATTTGAAGAGAACTCATATTGTTCATAACCCACAACGTAAAAGTGGTTGCTGAGGAGTAAGAATAACGATCGTGGGTGCCGCACGAGCTATGTTGCATGACCAGGCCTACCAATGCACTTGTGTCGTGGCATGGGGCCTTCAAGTTTATAAACCGTTGTCCTCATAGAGTACTTGGCATGAGTACACCCGAAGAAGCTTTTACCTGTAAGAAGCCCGATATTTCTCATTTGAAGATTTTTGGCTCACCAAGCTATATTTATGTGACAAAGGACGCTGAATTGGAGCCGATCGCGTGGGTTGGGTTATTTGCGGGTACATAGAAACACCCCATAATTATCGAGGTGTATTTTCCTGCATATAATCTGACATCGTGCAACGGATATAAATCTCATTGAGGAAGTCATAGTTGCCGTTGAGGATGTGGATGGCACTCTCGCATGCGCAGGAGGAACTTCGTTCCTGTAAAGATGAGCCTCTAGATGTGGATCAACCACAGGAGGAGATTCATGGAGTGGAAGAGCTCCACTCATGTAGAACCAAACATCGACAAGGAAAAAGCGTACCACAAAAGCTAAGAGACCGAAGTTTGATGCGGCAATTTAATGTAGGAGTCCCTACATCACAACGTTGCATGATATAGTCACCTAATCGTTATATTTGATACATGGTCGATATAAGTGTATCATGATGTAGCCATTCTTTCAAGAAGCAGCAGTAGGAGCCTGGCCAGGGTAGTTTCACAGGAGGAGTATGACTCATTATCGAAATGTTTGGGAGATTGTTCCATGTAAGGGGGGAAAATTAGTTGTAGGATCAAGATGGATCTAAGGTAAAAGCAAGATTTTGATGGGAGCGTCGAGAAGTATAAGGCAATATTTGTTGTCGAGAGGCTTCTACATCGAGGGGATTGATTATGAAGAAACCTTTTCACCTCGTCGCATGGTATTGTTCCATAAGGACCATCCTTGCTCTCTTACAAGTGTATGGCCGGCACATTCATTGGGGACATGTATGTCAAGATTTTGTTCCTTAATGGGATCATTGAGAAAGAGGTGTATGTAAAGCAATTTTAAAGGATTTGAGATCTTCAACAACGAGTCACATGTGTGCAGGCTCAAAGAGTGTTGTATGGCCGAAACAAGCACTCTCGTGCTTGGTACACTCATATCGACAACTATTTCACCGGACTTGGCTTCACTCAAGCAGTGAGGAGGATGCAAACCTCGTATCAAATTGTGGTGGAGGGTAAGCTTTCTTAATAATTTTTCTTTATGTTGATTATTTAATACTAATGGGTGATGAGCAAATTGATACACTCATGCAAGGGGATCTTGCAAAGGAGTTTGAGATGAAGTATTTGGGTCTCCTTCACTATTTCCTTGGATTGGAAATATGGCAAATGTATTATGAACCGTTTTTGTCTCAAGGAAAGTATGCTCCTGAGATAATTTGATAAGTTTCACATGCAGTATTTCATGTAAGCCTACGATACTCCCTTTCCAAGAAATTGAAGGAAAGAGGATGCTACATCGACGCAGGTAGTGGATGCCATCACATTTATTGGTGGGTTCGCTTATGTATTTGGGGTTAATAAGACTGCATATATGCTGCGTGTGTGAATCCGCCTTTGCTGGGGTGAGTGAGTCTTCATTCAAGCTCTTTTGAAGGCAGTAAGAATGTCCCGAGATATCTCAGGCAATATCCGAGTATGGTTTATATGCTGTGCATGCATCTGATGAGGTGAAGGTATGGAGCCATCTGGGATGCATATTGGGTGCAACCCAACAGACAGAAGAGCACATCAGAGGGATTTTCGCATCGATCTATGATACTCCCTTGCATAGTAGGAAACAAAGATCCGTGGCACTCATTTCCTGGAAGCAGAATACATGGCAACTAAGCCGCATGTGAGGCTATCTAGATGAGGAAGATCCTCAAGATGAGCTAGAAGTCTACATTTAGATCCTACAAGATACATTGTGATAATCGAGCTGGGACAAAACTCCTCTGCTAATCTCAGAGCTGCAGATAGATCTAAATATATTGATATCCCAGATTTATCATATCGTAGATTGTGTGCAACTTGAAGACTGTGTGTTGTTTCAAATATATTCCAAGCAGAGGATCAAGATGCGTATATTCTAACGAAGGTGCTCACCAGAGCAAATTCTATAATTACAGAGGCATGGATCTGGGATAATCCTCATTTTAGAGGGAGGCTGAGATTCAACAAGATGATGAGCTTAGGTGAAAAGAGTCACCTTCATCATGGGCCCGAGTTATTTTTTGGCGCAAGTCTACTATGATATTTAAGATCATATTTCGTAGGTTACAGATGTTATTTGTGGATGGTTTCTCAAGTTGGAAAACAGTATGAAATTCTATTTTTTAGAATATTGGGCTAAATCTATTTATACAAACATCGTCAATCTAAAAAAATAGAAGTGTCGATTGTTATTAGCTCTTACAATAATCTGAATAAATAACAACTTATTCTCTGGTAATGACTTTACGGCCATTTTGGAAAATCATGGCCAAAGGAATTACACAATTCCTAGGGTTTAATAGCATTTTATGCATGGAGGACTCAAGCAACTGCGGGAAAGCAGGACAAACATTTTTAAGAGTAGTTCATGGAGTTGTATTCAATTTAACTCGCCAGGACTCGCTGAGCTAGTTGTATCTAGTCTAACCGAATGATAAATTATTGAGATGATGAATTAATTAGTTAATTAATTCACAAATAATAACTCATTAATCAATCAATAATATATCACAGAAATCATATCACAGGTCACTTCCAAAGGAGAGATAGTAGGCAATAGAATCATCTGTCATGTGATCATAGTGATGCATCATTGTACCACACACACATTGGAGTTGCCAATGAGGATTACGTGTTGAAGGAGAGTGGGATTGCATCAATTGCCTGCAATGTGGAGCTGGATGAAAAGGGAGGGTACGTAGGTAGAAATTGGTGCATGATTTGCAGTATTTCTTCTGATATGTGTGATGATTGATGGTACCAGAGCTTCATAATGTTTTGTATGAGATTGTTACATGATCTCCATGATACATAATATATGATAGTTGGGGTTTTCACTAAAGCCTCTAGAGAAATAAGTATATGTGTGATTGTTTTATTTATGCTTCAGTATGTGTTTGTAATTAATTTTTCCGCAAATATTATTGCGGGGAAACTATCTTACTTTCCCTCTTGCAAGAAGTTAAATATTGTGAGACTGGGGACTGGATGTATGTATGTTTAGTACTAATTTCTATATTGTACCGTCCAGCTTTGAAATTTTCTGAACAGAATTATACTCAATACTCACCATTTATGATAAATCAGAAGAAGCACTGTGACTAAGTAGATGGAAAATACCAGGAAGGAGCTATTCCCCTATTTTACAGCATTCAACATACATGAAAAAATTCTACATAAATTATGTTAGACTTTGTGCCTTTACAACCTCATGCCAAAAGGTAGTGATGGGTTATTGGTCCTAGAAATAACTGTGCCTTACAAATATATGGTTCTTCAATTCAAACAAGTTAAATGTTGGTCGATCAAGGACTTATGTGTCAATCCGGCACAAATCCTTGCTAAGAGCTCCGTCATGGATATAATGGTTGCACTCCCCAAAGAAAGAGACAGTTTTTATCCCATCTTTGTGAGCCAAACTTCTAAACCTTAACTTGACATGTCTTATGCTACTATCCCCATTTTCAATAAAACCAAAGATCTGTACCGAGAAACCTACATGAACAGTATAGTAGCCTGATAGCAAAATAACACCCTAGTTTTATTCATACATTCATATTTGGATTCTTTTACCTTTATAAATATACGTAGGATTAGTGCACAAGTAAAAGGAAGGAGAAAGATCTAGGCCCACCAGAACACTCATACTCTCCTCTCAAATGAGGGAATGACAGCACCAAAACTCTATCAACCTAAACAACAACCTAAGATAAACATGAAATAGAAACACTTTGGAAACATGAGCCAATTACCATGTGGCTAGGTCGTCTGTGGGTCAAAGCTGGATACATAACACAAACGAGCTATCTCTTGCTACCAATGTACTAATAACAGAGTATATGCCTCTCTCCCTCGCCTTTAAACTTTCTTGAAGACTAGAGCTTAGAAAATATTCAGCCCAAGAGATTCAGAGCTGTCATTAAGAAGATCAAAGGTAATACTCAACCAAGAACTCCAAGATTAAGAGAATTACAGAAATGCAGCCCTAGACCTCGTCAAAAATTTCGAGAAATATGTTTCTTCACTTACATTCCTAGAGCCCAAAATAGCCTTGCCAATCTAGGCCTATCTGTCAAATAATAATTGCCAACATCATTTGTAAATTGAACAAAAACCATATCAAATCAAAGATTGGCTCACTGGTATTCCTGTAATAAACATTAATCACTACGTGGATTGAGGGATAATTATCACATTGATGATTTCCTACACCCAGAAGAATCTACATCAATAAACTCAGTAGCTTAGAACATAGAAGATGACCTCACAGATGTAGATCATGAAACAAATTTTCCCTTTATTGGAGAGAATCACTGCAGACTGGCAAAAGCCGAGAGATGTGAGGACCTAGACCAAAACTTTGAAGTCTTACACTCGTAAGAATGAAACATTACCAAGAGGCCTTGCACCTTGGAAGAGCCGTTTGATTTTACGATGTAGCTAAGAAACCAAAGATAAAGCTCCATTGAGATCAATGTAGAGGAATACAACATAGGAAACACTTAAAATGCAATGATCAAACTTTAGACCCTTCTCCTCACATAAAACAGAAATACATTGAGCTTCAGGAGTTTAAAGATAATGGTTTGCATAAAATGATTTAAAATCTTATGACACAAGCATTATTCAACACAAAATCCCTCTCAAGAAATGTAAAAACAAACAAAAGTTAAGAAGAATAAACTTACTTTATATACTTAACAAGAGATCAAAAAGATGTATGATGCCGGATAATATGAGGTAGGAAAATAATAAATTAATACGCAAATAAGTTAAAATTATTAATAAAATATTCTCTTTCCTTTTAATTCCTAATCACCGCCTTAACTGATCAAAATAAGTTACCTTTGTTTTATATGCAATACCTCATTATTAACAAAATGTGATGTTTTTTGTTGAATACTTTTGATATAAAACTTCATTTGTGTTGTGCTGTGAACGTTTTCAAGAGGAGCAACTGCATCTACATTCATTTGATGTTTGTTGCACCGATGAATACAACCATAAAAATCCGGGCTATATACCATCGACAACAGTTTATCAAAAAAACTAAATTAATACGAATTTCAATCCAGCTGTAAAACAATTTGATGGCTATACATATTCATACAAAGAAAGAATTGAAACTTGTATCGATTATCACAGTAAAGAATCGATAGCTTTATATTTATATTGATTCTTCCACGTATTAACAATAACCATCATTCCTTTCAAATCTTGAATATTTTTTAATTTTGTTGCATATAAAATTGTGCCACCGTTTAATCTTGGTCAATACGCTGTTTAAAATGTCTTTCAACGTCAGCCATCTCATCATGTGATGTGAGCCAACGTAGCCGCATTTTCTCTAATGTAGAACCAAGTTCACACAACGCCTTCTCGTATGTTCCAGCTTACGCGAGAGCTTTTATCCTCCTCCGCCTTTTCAGTGACTACAAAAGCCATACACCAATACTATGATTTGTAACCCCCGAAAAACGCTCTCATAATCATCCTGGCACAGCAATTGCAATGTTAGATACGTACATAATACACACGTAAATCGATTCGTACTTAAATAAATGAGTGAGCTAAAATTCTAATCGATTTAATATTGCATGGGAGAATAAGTATTAGTTGCCCCTCAACAATTTCAATAAATAATTCGCATTCTCTCACACACACTTTCACACTCTGTATTTTCTAATTTATACAATTATGAGAAACTATTCTTCTCGAATAGATTTCTTCTAGAGTTTCTCAAATCAATACTCCTCCCTATTTTGGTTCTATTCCATGCAGTGAAAGAAAAACCAATTTAATGATGTCTAATCAATTAAACAGAAAACAACCAACAATTTAAAATAATAACAAATTTAAATAACATATTATTTAAATTATTTCTAAGTCTAATTTATTCTAACTAGCCACAACATGTGACCAAGGTGTCACATTGCTGCTGTGTGCTTCGATGTCTCTCGCATCGACTCCCAGGTGGAAGAAATTGATCTTGTAGCTCTCAGATTGATTCTCAACTTCGCAGCTCGCCGTAGTCATCCAACCGGCGTCGACCGAAGTTGTCCTTTCCATTTGATCAAATACTCGATAATAAGTTTGATGCCTTGTTTTCTTTGACTCTTGTTTATCCAAAATAGCTTCTACCTCTTTCTTCTCTCGCTTGGGCATTCGCTCTTCCCAACTCACGCGTTGGGCTTCCTCTTGTTGTTGTGTCTCTCGGTAGTTCTTCTTCTCGTTCTCGTATAGATACAAGCTTCCGCAATGTTAAATATAGGGGATATTCCAATTCCTGCTATGATTAACTTCATATGTATTTGAAGAAAATTTCCTTATGATTTTACATGGTCCTATCTTCTTGAGTTTCAACTTGTTATATGTTCTAACAAGAAATATTTCCTTCCTCAAATAGACCATGACTAAATCACCTACTTGGAATTCCTTTTCTTGCCTTTTCACATCCGCTTTTTGCTTGTACTTGGTGTTGCTTACCTCATTTGTCTTTACTCTTCTATCCTCGTACACTGGTTTCGTTAAATTCTTCACTCATAAGCCCTCTTCCTTCTTGTTTTCCTAAATTTCGAGTTCATATCCTCTTGGATGCATTCCAAAACAATTTGGAATGGACTCATACGAAGATTTCTTTGCTCGAGTGTCGTTATAAGCAAACTCAACCTTCCGAGCAAGGCTAAATCCCACCTGGTTGGATTGTTTGGCTGACTGTGCTCCCTTGGAAGATGTTTCCCGTGACTTCTATTCATGACCTCTATTCATTTCCATCCATTTGAGGATGATATGCTAACCGAAACTAAGGTTGGTACCTAGTTTCTTCCACAAAACAGTTCTCCAAAAATGTCCCACAAACTTGGTATCCCCTCGTCGACACAATACTCACAAGCAATCCATGCAATCTCACAATTTCGAAAATAATAGACATGATATGTGTCAGATCACTTGTTTTCTTTCATGCAATAAAATGAGCCATTTAGAAAACGATTCACAACAACATAAATAGAATCATTCCTCGTTGAGTTTTTGCAACCCAAAATAAAAATCCATACTAACCGCATCCCATGAATAATACACATAGTATTGCACCAACATACACCCTTATCTTCGGCTTTTTCCCTATAAGGCGTCGACAACATTCAAGATTTCTTTTCCACAAACTGCGCTAACATCGTTTGCATCTTTTGGCCAATAATAAAAAAGTATTTACTCCAGCGAAAGTTTTGTCTGTCGTAAAATGTCCTACGTACCTCCACTGTGTTTCCCTTCCTGATTATATTTTCCTCGCAGAATACATTTTCAAATGCACAACTATTACTAGGAAGGTAATCCCCCTTGAATTAAATAATCCAACCATCGGCTTCGTTGTAGGATTGTCAGAATTTCCACTACCGCATAAACATCTTTAAATTCCCGCATCATCTTTATACATGTCAACCATTTCTTCAAATCCCACAACACCAACCCGCAATTTTGCATGATCAAATCTACCCTACTTAAAGCATCAAGAATTTTTCAATTTCACTTGCTTGATTGCTTAAAAAGAAGCTTTGTAAATAGTCTACCCATTTAGCATGTCTCGATTCAATTTTGGTTGATTGTTTATAAAACTACAATGCGTGATTATCGAATATAGACAAATCCCAAATAATAAATAATAACCATTCTTTAAGGCCTGGATGACAACATAAAATTTTGTCATTATGTTTAGCCTATTTAGTTTTTCACTAAAGTATGCTATGGGTTTCTGCTCGACTTAAAATCGCTCCAATTGCAATTCCACTAGCATCGCCAACTTGGAAAACTTTCAAAATTTGGTAAGGCCAAGATCACAAGAATCTTCCTCTTTAACAATTTAAAAATTTTGATTTGTCGCTCTCGTCCATTTGAATGATGTTTGTATCCCCGATTACTTCGATGATGGGTGCACAAATTTGACTAAAACTTCGAATAAATTCTAAAAACTTGCCAACCCATGGAAGTTTTCACTTTCCAAATGTGTTTAGAGCTGGCCAATTTACAATGTCTTATTTCTCCGATCCATTTTCAAATTTCCTTTCCTTAGAAAACTACAAAACCCAAATAAATCGCTCTTCCTTCATAAAGCCGTACTTCTTCAAATTTATTAACAATTTCTCTTTTTGCAAAGTTCTTTAGAACTAATTTGAGGTGTTCTAGATGTTCTTCCTTATTTCGACCGAAGATACATATACTTATAAACAATCACAAATTTACCTTATATAGGTTTTCAAAACATTGTTCATCAATCTCATGAAAATACTAGGTGTGTTAGTAAGTCCAAAGGGAATTACTAACCATTCATACAAGCCATTATTTGTCTTTAATGCAGCTTTCTCCATTCATCTCCCTCTTATTCTTATCTAATGATAACCACTCTTCAATTCTATCTTAGAAAAAATAACTCCGACCTTTACCTCAAACAAATTCATTAAATCATCCATTCGAGGTAGAGGAAAACTATACCCGATGGTGATTTTATTTATAGCTCTGTATCCGTGCACATACGCCATTCAATTTCCTTTCTTAGACTCAGCATTGCTGGTACAAGACATGGAATAAGGCTCTCCGATCAATCCTTTTCCATCAAATTTGGACATAGTCTTCCAATTTCAAAGATTCTCCTCATGGGTGTTAACCCGTAGGTCGCTTTATTCGAAAACTGCCTCGGGATGATCAGGGTTAATACTGAGCAGTGGAAACTCATTTGGTAACTCATCTACAAATACATCAAAAAAGAAATCATTCATAAATTTTGAATTTTTTTAGGTAAATCTTCCAAATTTGTAGAGGTTAAGATACTGGGTCTTCCGATACGGCAAATATATCTTCTAATTTTCACCTCTCTTAATAAGGTTTTCCTACTTATCAACATGATTTGATTTATAATGTCTCTTCATCACCAAATTTTCAATGGTAGTAGTGTATGCTTGTTCCCGTCTTTCAAGAGTATAAGTGTTTCTTCGACCATCATGTATGGCTTTTCAGCCAAATTGCTAGGGCCTTCCAAGCAATATGTGACATACATCCATCGCATTATATCACATAAAATAACATCCTTATAAGTACCACTTCAAAGTCAACTTTACATTGTTCCGCTATAAAAATTTGATGGCCTTTCTCTGAGCCATGATATTTTATAAGGAGTGGGGTGTACTATTCTTTCCAACTTCAATTGGCTCACTATTTCCGTAGACAAGGTTATCAGTACTACCACTATCAATTACTAATTTGCAAATACTCTACCCTTGACTTTACATAGTTCGGAATATATTTTTCCTTTGAACAGTTCTTTGGTCTCCTTGGCCTTTAAGAAATACTCTCTTCAAGAATAGGATTCTCCACTTTTGGTGGTTCCTCTTTCGTTTCAGCAGAGGAATCTCTCCTTGGCTTCTAGCATTAATATTGCGTGGGTTTGTCGACTTCATAGAGGGTAATCCCATTGCATATGTCCCCATTCTCCACATAGCACCGTACATCTCTTCCTCACCTTCGCCCCTAGGCACGAATCTTTCTGCGTCGAATCTCCTCTTTTGCCATCGTTTGCACTCCTCGTCTCATTCCGCGAGTCTTAAATTTTGTTCGAATGTTCCCTTTCCTCTTCGCCGGTTCTTAACTCTATTCCTCTCGGTTTTGTTTGCGTACTCAGCTTTTCCTCCGCACCAAGGTTACTGATAGGCATCTTCAACCAACTTCAAAATTCAATAAGCTCGATTCTATTCATATTTATACTGCCAAATTATTAGTATATATCACGTCTTTTTAGACTATCTTCAACATGGCCGCATCTAATACTCACTTTATAAAATTTTTCAAGATATTTGTTGATTTTAATCCCTTCGTTTTAAGTTCTGCACTGTCTAAACAAATTTAATTGGTAACTTTTTGGAAAAAAATTACCTCTTCAACTTACTTACGATTCGTCCCATTTCTTGATTTTGGGCTTCCTTTTTGCTCCTCGATAGCCGCAATTCGTCCCACCATAAAGCCGCATGGCCTTTCAATCTCTTGGCTGCAAACTTTTACTTTCTTCTTGTCATCAACCTCTTCATAGTTGAAGTACTTATATAATGAACTGATCCATTCCATTAGCACTCACACTAATACTTCGTCATATAAAGGTACTTCTATTCTTGGTCGATCGTCGGCTTTGACTAGCATCTTCATGACTCAATCGTCATTTTCTTTCCTAATTCTTCGTCAAATACTTCTTCTTCATCGCCACTGTTGACTATAATTCATCCGCTTCTCTGCTAGAGTAGTTTCCTGTAGTAGCCATTCTTGTGCTGTGAAATGCTGATTCTATCTAGTATATCTGTATTTGTTGTGTCTCCTCGACCTATCCCGCCCTCCTTCATGCGCATTTAATACTTCAAAAAATATACAACAAGCCTGAGCATTAAAACATGTAGGAAAATTAGAATTTTCCTACTCTTTAAATAGTTGCAATTATTAATAAAAGACTTCTCTTAATCCTTAATCAATGCTTAATCGATTGGTACAATAAGTTACCTTTGCTCTTAGGTATTCAACTCGCATTTTCATTAATAAAACTTGATGTTTTTTTTATCAGATCATTTTTGATATAAACTTCATTTAGAATAACGTTTCTTTTAAGAGAAACTATCTACATTCTATTTGAATTGAGGAATCGATGGTCATAACCATAAACTGGCTATATACTATCAATTAACACACAAAACCACAACTTCACACGAATAATCCAAGAACAATTCGATGGCTATACATATTCATACAACAAAGAATTGAAACTTGTATCGATTATCACGCAAGAATCGAGGGCTTTATATTTATATTGATTTCTCTCCCAACGTACAATCAACCATCACTTCGTTCTTCACAACCCTGGCTGACATACTTTGGTCAGAAACAACAATTGTTACCTAATCTGGTCAATACGCCTGTTTGGCTGCCTTTCAACGCCACTTCATCTCATCAACACATGGTCTTATAAGCCAACGTAGTCGCAGCTTTCAACGTAAACTAAGTTCACGCCGCTCTTCTCTTTGTAAGATGTTCCTGTGCTTACGCAGCATTTATCCTCCGCGCTCCTTCAAGGACTACAGCCATACACTAAATACTACGATTTGTAACCTCGTAAAAAAAACGTTGTCATAATTCCATCCCGGTGCCGGCTACCCGTAATGTCGCATACGTACACAATAAACACGTAAATCGATCTAGGTACGTAAATAAATGAGTGAGCTAAAATTTAATCACGTAATATTGCATGGGCGAATAAGCATTAGCCGCCCTCAAAGAATTTCAATAAATAATCTCGCATTATCTCACACACACACTTTCACACCTCCATCTTCTCTAATTTATTAACATGAGAAACTATTCTTCTCGAATAGATTTTCTAGAGTTTCTCAACAAACTAATACCTCCCTATTATTTAGCATTTATCCCTATTTTGGTTCTATTCCACGCAGGGAAAGAAACCAATTCTATTATTATGCCTAATCTAATTAAAAGGAAAAAAACAAACTAACAATTTCAAAAATAAATAACAAATTTAAATAAATATATTATTTAAATTATTTCTAAGTCTATTTATTCTAACTAGTTACAACATGTGAACACTCCAGATGTCACATTGTTGGCTAGGTGCTTCGATGTCTCGCATCATAATAGTCTTCGATACTCAATGGGTTTCAACCTTGTGTTAGTTAGGAAGAAATCGGATAAATCGTACGTTGCATTGACTTTAGAAACTAATGTCCTTGAAAGATAACTATCCTTGCCCAAAATGTTGAGATCGGGAACAAGATGATGAGCTTAGTGGAAAGGAGTCACCTTCACTAAGTAGGCCCGCAGGTATTTTTGGCGCAAAGTCTATTTTTGCATATGTCTATTTTTAGACATATGGATCATAGTTCTATGAGTTGCGGGATGCTATTTATGGATGGTTGGTCAAGTTGGGAAAAATATAGACTTTCTTTTTTAGACATAATTAGGCTAATCTATTTCTTTAGATTGCATGGCCTAAAAATGTATATGTTGAATATTATTAGCTCTTAATAATATTTGACTCTTAAACATTATCTTATCCTTGAGAGCACTTCATTTTGATGCCCGGATGTGGCACATGTATACACATAAAGGAATACGCTATTCCTAGGTTTAGTGGAGCTATTGCATGGTTGACTTCATTTAGAACTCATGATGTAGTTTATGGAGTTGATGAGATGCTGAATGGAGTTGTGTTCCGCTTTTAACTTAGTTGAGCTAGTTGTATCTAGTCTAACTGATTGATACACTATGAGAGTAGGAATTAATTATTAATTAATTCACTAATTATAAACTCATAAATCAACTAAAGAATACATCGCTTAATCAACAAAGGTATGGATGTCTTCGTGAAGACCAAGAAGAGGTAGTGAAAGAGCAAGTGTGACTATCAATAGACTATACCGGTGCATGAGAATTGCACACATGATTGGCCTAGAAGCCAATGAGGATTATGCAAAGACATAGCTCAAAGGGATTTGAACTGGATTCGGTAATTATCCATATTGACTGTGTGAGAGGCCGGCTAATGTGGAGTGATTGGAGCATGTGTTTTGCAGATTCGAGCTTCAGGTAGTGTAACAATTGGAGATTGTACCGAGAGCTTGTAGAGTTTGTAGAATGATTGTTACATGATCTATATCATTATACATGAGAATAGGTTTTTAGTTTAAGCTTTCCCATAATACCGTGTTTATATGTGGATTGTTTATGGTTTTAATGTGCGCATGCGATTGCTTTTAATTTCCTAAATTGATGATCAATAGTAGAAGGTTATGTATTATATGAAGCTCAAATAGTGTGTGATCGTGGATAATATCTAAGTGAATAATTTAAAATTTATTAAAATTTCTACATGGTATCAAAGCAAAGATGGATCATTGGAGCAATTGCAAAACATTGAAGCTGCTGAGTTTTTTTTGTTCTAGGTGGAATTCGAATTTGCGTAGTGTTTTTCGGGTGTCGAAGTTGAGATGTCTTTCAACTAGATTACATTTGAAGTATGCCCTTAAGAGCAGCTCGAATTATATTTCATGGAAGGACAGGATGGAGGCGCGTCGATGACAATGGGTTGGAGTTCATGATGTCAAGTCCCAAAGCCTACTTAAAGGGATGCCGCCGTAATTGAGGCTTGGCAAAGAAGACAGCAGCGTCAAGGATTCTATTGAGGGTGTGAAGGATCACATAGTTTCCAGCTCGCATGGTAGCTTATCCATTCTTGATGTGAAATCCTCGATGATTTATTCCAAAGAAAGAGCGACCAGAGGAAGTCAAGGCCAAGGATAGACTGTAAGGCAAGATGGAGAGCATGACAGCAGATGGCCTGGGCACCACGGTTCATCCACTGCATGAGCCGGGAAGTGAGGGTGATTTTGATGATGAGGACTTGGTGAGCTTGGCTCGCTTCTCCCGAAGATTTGGCACTCCTAGACTCCGTCAATGGTCGAGAGAAATTGCCAGATGGAGTGGACTTTGGTCGAATCTTGTGCAAGAGGAGATAAGGCGAGTATCAGATGATCTTCATCAAGGAACTCGATGAAGAAAATTTCACTTTGTCTCCAAAGTAAAGAAGGGGAAGAGCAAGAGCTTTCATTCTCGGGTGCGAAAGGGCAAGAAGGGTGACATATCCAAGGTGAAGTGCTTTTACCGTCACCAACACTATTATTATGCCATAGATTGTCCAAGTAGAGCAAGAAAATAAGTAGGTTGTTGACTGTTTAGAGAGAGGCCTTGGCCTCACGCTGAGTCGGATTTTCTGCTAATCGCATGCTTGGTCTCAAGTGTGTTGAGATCGGGCAGGTTTCGGACAAGGTGCGTCTTTTCACATGACAGAGATCGATATTTGTTTGCCGATTCGGGATGAGAAAGTAGCGGATTTGAGTGCACATCGAGATGGGCGATGATGGTGTATACAAGGCGACCGCATCAATACCATTTCCTTTGAGAGGGAGTCGTAAACTTTCCATATTGAAGGGAACCGATGGCGTTCTAGGATTGAAGAAGAATCTTATCTCAAGGGTGTTGGGGAAGACAAGGGATATGATGTTAGTTCTAGCGAGGGAAAGGCTTCCCTCAAGGCAAGAAGGGAAAATGGTGAGACCCGGAGATAGGGGTTCGAGTTAAGAACCTTTATCAATTGCAGTGTAGATAGTCAAGAAGAACAAGGTGCAAGGCGTAAGGAGTGGTGAGTTTGAGATGATGGCGAGTTGTGGCACCGAGATTGGGCCACCTTCACCATGGAGCTTTGAAGATACTTCATGCCAGATTTCTACTGGCTTCCTAAAGGCACTCTATGATTCGTATCGTTGCAAGGGGTGTACCTTGGGAAAATTTTGAAAGCCACCTTTTCAAGTGAGGTAGCTGATAGTCAGCATGAATAACGATCCAGAGAATTCACACAGACAAGTAGTGTGGACCTTTCTGCGTAGCCCATGTGCCAATGTGCATTATGTGATATTTGTTGATGATTTTTCTCATAGTGCTTGGGGATCTTCTTCATGTGAAGAAGATGCAGACATACTCAAAGTTCTATGAGTTCAAGGCACTGCTGAGAAAGAATCTAGAAGCAGAAGGCTCTAGGAGCGACAATGGTGATGAACTATCGATACACTCATGCAAGGCCGATCTTGCAAGGAGTTTGAGATGAAGGACTTGGGCCTCCCTTTCATTATTTCGGATTGAAATCTAAGTGCAGAAAGGATGGACTACGGGAGCCTGTGCAGGCATGCCCTGAGATACCGGAGAAGTTCCGAACATGCATGGCCGCAAGCCTATCGATACTCCTCTTCCCGGTGGTCGTGGAGGAAGGAGGATGCTACTCGACGGAGTAGTGATGCCAATTGCCATCTATACAGACCATATCCCCCCCCAATAACGACCCGATATATGTGAATAATCCGGTTTTCTCAGCTATGGTTAAGCCTACCAAGCTCTTTGGACATGGGAAGCATGTATTTGCGTTATCTCGTATAACATCGGGATATGGATTGCAGGCCGCATTAGCCAGTTTTGGCTGGGGTGAACCGTATGCTTCATTTGGACAGAGATTGGGCGCAGAGCCCAATCCATTTAAAGAGCACATCTCGGGAGGAATTTTCAAGATTGCTGTCGACGTAATTTCTTAGTAAAGAAGTGAGATCCGTGGCACCTGCCCGGAAGACAGGGCCGAGTATATGGCAGCCGATTTTCAAGCTACATGCGAGGCTATATGGATGAGGAAGATCCCGGCTCTGTTGTCGCCCGTTCACACTTAGAGCTCATCAGATTTATTTCAGGATACGAAGAGTCATGACTATCAAACTGGTTAATCTAGTATTTCATGATAGATCTAAACACATTGGCATCCCAGATCATCATATCGTAGATTAAAAAGTAGAGAATCATGTTACTTTCATACATTCCTATGGAGGATCGTGATGCCGATATCTTGATGAAGGCGCTTACCTCAGAGAAAATTCGAATACCACAGAGGCAAGATAGGCTAGATAATCCATATTCATGAGAGGGAGTGTTGAGATCGCAACAAGATGATGAGCTTAGTGGAAAGGAGCCACCTTTCACTAAGTAGGTTCACAGGTATTTTTGCACAAAGTCTATTTTTAGACTATGTCTGCTGTGACATATGGATCATGTTCTATGAGTTGCAGGATGCTATTTGTGGATGGTTGGTCAAGTCGGGAAAATAGATGGACTTCTATTTTTATACATACTGGTGGAATCTATTTTTAGATCACAACAAAATAGATATGCTCATCATTAGCTCTTAATAATATTTGACCTCTAAACATATCTTATCCTCTAGAGCACTTCAAGCCATGCTCGGATGTGGCACATGCAAATGCATTTAAGTTCCTAGGTTTAGTGGAGCTATTGCATGGTTGACTTCGGCGAGAACCTGTTTACGTCTGTGGAGCTGATGAGACTTAATGGAGTTGTGTTGCTCATTTAACTTAGTTGAGCTAGTTGTATCTAGTCTAACCGATCGATACAATTATAGAGGGTGAATTAATTATTAATTAATTCACTAATTATAAACTCATAAATCAACTAAAGAATACATCGCTAACCGCAAGACATGGACAGCTTTCAAAAGAAGACCAAGAAGAGGTAGGGTGAAAGAGCAAGTGGGATTATCAAGCAGATTATATCGGTGAAGGAGAATTGCACACATTGATTGAGAAGCCAATGAGGATTGCGCAATACATACCAAGCAGATTTGAACTTGGATCCGCAATTATCCATATTGGATCAAGGCAAGAGAGGTCAAGCACAGTGAGCAAGATTGGACATGTGTTTGTATGATCTCGAGCTTGTGTAGTGTGTAACACCCCTGAGATCGTATCGAGAGCTTGTGAGGATTTTGTACAAATATTGTTACATGATCTCTATCAATATAATATACGTATAGTTGGGGTTTTCACTTTAAGCTTTCCCATAAATACCGTGTTTATGTGTTATTTGTTTATGGTTTTAATGTGCATACATTGTTTAATTTCCGCAAATTTGATGATCAATGGTAGAAGAGGTTATGTATGATGCATGAAGCTCAAATAGTGTGATCAGATAATCCTGAATAATTTAACGTAGCTATTCAAATTCTACACAAAATGGACCACATACTTCAAAAGGTAGTTGGCTCTAAGAGAATCTCTCACCGCTTGATGGCTTGTTTTCCGGTTACAATCAAGTGCTAGTATTCCCAAGTGATTAGCACAAAACTCGCTCACCACACCTCGGGGGTACATTCATGTATGTTAAAATTCCATTTGGTCGATGAATGTGGGCCACTTTCCAAAGGGCCATGGACATAGCCTTTTCGCAAGACATAGGCTACTTCATAGTCATTTACCTCGATGACATCATCGTTTACTCTAAAACCGATGAAGAGCACTTGTCCACCTTAGAAAATTTTTCTAAAATTTAGAAAAAATGGCCTATCTTCAATCCCAAGAAAAAATTACAGATCAGCGAGGAAGGAAAACTCCTTTGGCCACATCATCTCGAAGAGGAATCAAAATATACCCCAAAAGAATCAAGGCATATTGCAAATCAAACAACCTTTAAACATTAAGGAATTGCAATTTTTTATTGAATCAACTTCTCAAGAATATTGTCCCCAACCTTGGCAGTAATCGAGAAATATTACAAACATGCTAAAAAAGGAGGTGCAGGTAGGAGTTAAGGTGACTTTGTAAGCGAAACAATCTTTCGAACCGGTTAAATAAGTTATCACCCAAACACCTCAATACTATGCCCCCGATTTCACCAAAGACTTCTATATTTTCTCATTTTCATTCGAACATACTGTGGTCGAAAGTATGCCACAAAAACGCCATGGGACAAGAACAACCCATAGCCTTCTTCTGAAAAGCCTTAGGGATGCTCCCTTAAAATATAACATCATGGAAAACAAAGCCAAAGATTAATAAAAGCATTAAAGACTTCAAAGTTTATATATTGCATTCTCATAATATTTCTTTTCTACCTACATACGCTGTCAAAGATATCTAAATCGTGATCCCGATGGTAAAAGGGGAAAGTGGATTAAGTTATTATTTTAGAATATGATCTAGAAATCGAATTCACTAAACCGGTTAAAGGACAAGGACTTGCAAAATCCCCATGGTTGAAACAAATCTACAAGCATTAGATATGAATTTTGGTGACTCTTTAGAAGAACAAGAAGAATGCACGCCTCCTCATGTTGAAGAAGTATTTTTAAATTGACCAGAAAGGCCGATATTCTTTATATGCTTTTCTATCTTAATGCTCCTCCTACCTTATCAAATACAAAAGCAAGATTCCCGAAACAAAAATATTTAAAATTATGCATTTTAGATAGAGTTCTATACCGGGAAGAATCCTATTGGTATACTCGCTAAATGTTTTCTGAGGATGATGCAGAAAAACTCATGCATGAAATAAAGAAGGGAGAATGTGGGGGCCATATTACGATTGGAAAACCAAAGCTAACAAGGTCCTTAGAGCCGGTTACCGTTGGAAATGCTGTTGTCATTGATGGAAAAGGAGATGGAAAAAGTATGATCACCTAGCAACAAGGTAAAGAGAGAGCAAAAGACATAAGAAGAGAGATAGAAAAAGAGTAAAAAGATGTAGAGAGGTCGAGTAGCAAATAAAAGAAGCAAGGCAAGAAAAAGAAGCAAATGTTGAAGAGAATACAGAGAATACGTAGGATGGAGATAGAGAATACAAAGAGAGTACAAGAAGGCAGAATACTATATACAGAAAATGGTGAGAATACACAGAAGATAATGGAAGGGCGTATATGCAATGGTGAGGCTAAAGCTACAAAGAAATGTATCTCGTGCGTAGCCGTTATAAATCAAATCAAATGAAAACCGAGATAGAGTAGCTGTGTTATATATGGATGAATATTCATATGTGGTGGTGTTAATAATTCCGAGAAGGGTTGAACAGACCGATGAGTTGATTTTAATAGAGAAAGGCGTGTGTATTATACGCACTTATCTTAATTCAAGTCTTGAAAGCACCGTGGTAAAATGTCGAGGAAATAGGGGTTAACATACAAAAAGTGTGAAGTCAAAGGCGGGAGAAGAACTGAGATAGAAATGGAACCTTTGAATCAACAGAAGGAGTCATAGAACGAAAACCAAACAGATCGCTGATAAGTAAGTGGTAAGTAGAATTTGTGAAAATAACGCGATATAAGTCTTCACTCGCCACGTGTCCTAGGTGGTATTTGAATATTTACATCGCGTAATTTTCATGTGTTAACCCCGGCCCAAAGAAAACGCGATATCACGTGGTGACGTCTCATCCGATTTCCAATGTTGGAAGATCTACTGAATCATACCTCTGCGCGATGTACGAAGGTTAACGAGGAAAATCACTACGGGTCCGAGTCAAACGTATGTTGAAAATTGAAACATAAACCAAAGCCAAAGCCAAATGAGAAAGAGATTATTTGTGTTAAACCAAGGGCGAAGATTTATCATGTAAAACATGCTATGGTCCAAAGTTTCATTTTAATTATATGCAAGGAAAGTTTTATTATAAAAATGAAAAGAACCCAATATTAAAAGCGCGATGGATCATACTTTGAACCAAGGATTAAGTGTTAATATATGCTTAAATGTTCGTGAACATTTAAATAGAGACCATATACATACCTAAGTTATATACCTAGGCACTTATACATGGTTTCATTGTAATATCAATATAATTCGAATAAGTATAGTATGGGTTATGACAAGGAAGTAAAATATGGATCAAGGTTAAGTCAATTGATTCCCTAATGTGTAAATAGATGTGATTAAGAGTTTATTAACCATGTGGGACCTTTTTTTCATCACACTCATCAATGGAGGACGCAGATTATATTGCGATCGCGATAAAGAAGCGGACTGATATGTTATGAATGGTGATTCATATGTGTTTGAGTTCCTCGCTAGCGGGCATCAAAGAACATCGTATTCTGAGAATTCCAATCGCATCTACGTGAGAAAGAAAAACTTTAATGACAAGTTGAAATCCTGAGAGTCATACTCAGCTGTATTTAATCGCAACCATCCATTCTAACTAACAAAGAACTGCTGGATCTATCGCATCTGATAATTCTAACGTATTTAACATAGGAAAGGCAAGTGAACAAATTGTTTAATATTGCGATTGCGATGATGCGATCCAATCGCAACCATTGACTGTCAGAAGATAGGTGAACCGTTGGATTCAAAGAAATGTAGTAACATAGTGACCTATCAGACGGGGCAGAGATCCAAACATTACAAATTTAAGATTTTCCTTTGTTAAAACCTCTTCAACAGTAAAGAACAGAATACGTAACATTGAAATGCCGAAACATTGCTCTGGTGGACCTTTGCTAATTGCATCAAGAAAAAAATAAATGACCAAGGCACAAGAGTGACTGGAAGTTACATGGTAATTGAAAGTTAAGAGAGGCAGTAGTATATGTGTAGTGTAGGCCCCATGTAAAAGGATAAGTTTGATACATGTTTATTCGAGAATTTTAACCAAAGATTAAGATAAGAAAGGTAAAATGACAAGCAGGATATGAAACAATGTATATATATATACATACATCTTGAATAGTGAATCATCGGACGGAGTGAGCAGAAAGACGGAACATACAACTAGAAGTCGTGGATTGCGATTAATCGCACCCAAGTATTCAAGAGGTGATTCATCGTGACGGAGAATAGAGCGAGTTCAAGCCGAGTGGGCCCAAAAGGGAATTTTATGGCTAAAGGATCTATTATTATTATATCGTTGAGAGTCATTTATGTTATATAAAAAGGCGTTAAATATATAGAGGATTTACGCAATCAGAGAGAATAACAGAAAGCATGTTGTAAGAGAGGAAAAAAGACAGACAAGCATGTTAAAAGACAAACACGTTGATCCAAAAGGTCAATGGGTTGATTTGAAATCCATATTGTCACCGAATGTAAATGTTTAATTGGTTTACATTGTTTGTGATGTGATTGAGTCTGTAGGAGAACAAAAAATTCAATAAAGAATATTGAAATTTGTACATATCAAGTGAGTATTTTTTAATGAGTTGGACAAAGGATTGACAAGGCAGGTTTAATATTCATGGCTTTTCTACCTAAATTCTCTCGTAGAATTCAAAAATCAAGATGGGAATCCTATAAGATATCACATTGATATGCAAAGGAGGAGAGAGAATGTAGAAATGAAGCAAGGAGTGCGAGAAGAAGGAGGAGTCAGTAACTGAGAAGATGGAATGATATGGCAGATATGAATACCGATGCACAGAGAAGATGGTAGGAATGTATTTATATCCAGTAAATCACAAGTGTTTTTATGAAATAATAAGTAAGTTGAGCTCTCCCTATCAAGTTCTAGCTTGATACATGTCACAGTCACCAGGCCGGAGCCTCTCAGAGTTGTAGCTTGTAGAAATGGATGGGAGTTGGTGTCTAAGAATGGTTTTAGCTTTGATAAATGTCAGCTTTAGCCGACCGAGTTTGGAGCCTCCTTGTGCTGTGCTATAGGTAGTGTCTGATGGAGTTGGTTTCCTCGTAGTTACAGCTTGCAGAATTGAGGTAGGAGCTCATAGGTTGGTGCCTACAAACTTAAAATCACAGAGAGGGAGTTGGAGCTTTCCTTCGTATCACAAAAATAATAAGATGTGGTTTTCTCCTTATGGGTTTCACTTATAATCATACTGGGTGCATGATGTTTATGTGGTGATATGGTTTATCTATTCGTATTAATACTTATATTGGTTTCATATTAATTATGTTGTTACATTATATTAATACTTTTTTTCATCAAGATTACTCACATATTAAGTTGAACATGAAATGAAGGTGTGAATAAGTTTTAATGAAAAAGTTTTAAAATACCAGAATGTGGCAACCGTATTCACTTCTCGCTTAACTATGGGTTCAACAATTGGTATCGAGCAGTCTTTGGTGTGAGCCTAATAGCTAAGGAGATTCAAGTTAGCCATGAATTATCAAAATGTACTGTTAAGCACACGTACTTTCGAATGGAGATAAGTTTAAACAGATTATTGGTTTATGAACTTGAGGTATGGAAACTTTATGTGATACACATACGTACTTCGTTGCAAGAACAACAGGTAATCAAAGGCAAATGTGTGATATTCAACACCATCACAAGGATCTTGAGTTAATAAAATGGATTTAACCTCTGGCAAAATCTGTATGATCGCATTTCATGCATGGAGAGAAGAATTAAGCATCGACCGTCAGAGAAGGAGAAGAGAATTAAGAAGAAGGAAAATTCATGTCACCAGGAAAATTTTCAACAATGAGGTACTGCTAGTGTAATGGGAAGTAAGAACCATGAAGAACAGCTCAAGAAAACTAAACTTGATAACCTTGATCAAATAGAAAGATTAAGAATGAAAACAAAGACTCAGTTTTGTAAATTATGTGAGAAAGAATATGAAGAGAAGAAAGAAATTATAATTATATAAATCTTCCAAATCACATAATGTAATTTAGAACTAATCGTGCTTTGAACTACCAATTGCAGTTCATCATTAGGATAATGAGGGACTGGTCGATTCGACATACAATATTTCTTATAACTCCGAAGAGAGAAGCAACTACCAAAAACCCTACAAGTTAAAAAAACTAAGAAAATAAGAAAAATTATAAAATAATCCAAAAAATATAACTAACCTTTAAAAAATTAAAAACGTCAAAAAAATAAAACCAAACATAAAATATAAAAGACATAATTACCCCTTCATATAAAATCAACCCCAAAAACTAAATTAACTCTATTAAAACAAGAAAACAAAGTATGAAAAAATATTCAAGTCAACGTCAAAAAATATAAATAAATTATAAATAAATAGAATAAAATAAATAATAAATAAATACATGAATGAATAAAATTAGAATTAGAAACAAGAATTAATATAAAAAAATAAAATTAAATTAAAAATATAAGAATAAATTATTAGTATTTTATTTTAATAAATTAAAAATTTTATAAATCAATAAATAAAATAACAAAATAATAATGAAAAGACCAAATCAGTAAACTAAAGAATAAAAGGACACAATAAAAAGTAAAATAAAAACCAAAGAAATCAAGTCAAAGTCATAAACTAAAAATAAATAATTTACAAATCAATAAAATAAATTATGAAATATATATATATATATATATATATATATATATATATATATATATATGTATGTATGTATGCAGGGGTATGTATATATGTATGTATGTATGTATGTATGTGAGATACAAAATAATAAAAATAAATAAATAATTTGGGGGTTTTATTTTAATTAATTAATAAAATAATAAATATCAGACAATAATAAAAAGACCCAATCATAAAAACAAAGAAAACAGGATCTCATAGGAATGAAGAGATGGAATCCAAGAACTGTCACTTTCCACCATCATCCTTGTTCAACGTGCGGGACCTCTTCTCAATCTCAATCGCCTCCCTAAATTTCCACCGGTGATGTAAATGGTCAACCCAGCAAGGATTCTAGCCCTCCATGCAAATGATGCTTGCTCTTCTGACAGCCTCCGCTAACGCAGGACTTGCTTACCTGCGCTATCTCTACATGTTACTCTGAATCTCTTATTAATCGACCACCCGCTCACTCAATGTAGGGAGTCCCGCAAGAGCATTTTAATCAAATAAAACACCTTTCTCGCTTTTAGGGTCCAACCGATCTTTAACCGATTTAAGTGAGCCCTCGAATGGTGTTTAAAGGTTTGCAAGAATAAGAGATCTTATGCTTCCTTAATGTTTACAAGGAATCAAGTCTGCGCGGCAAGACCCGTGTTCGGAGTTGTGGCCAAAATAAAGGAGTCCGTCAGAGTCTAGGATCACGCCTATTATCACCGCTCCGTGTGAGCAGAGTCTCACCCGAAGTAGGCCGCAAATCCACATGCAGAAGGGGAATACCACAGTGCGGGACGGATCCGCAACTCAGATTGACAATGTATCGACTGTGATAGACAGAATCATATATACACAAGAACATGTAGAAATCATACAGATATTAAGAAAATAAAATTTTAAATCATCCCAATCATCATACATGCATGTGAATCACATAATGAGATAGCAACCTGCAATTATATTAATCTCTTTTGCCAACCCCATAGTTACATAGCTTCTGCAATGAGAGCTTACAAGTCGAGTATAGATGCTTTGCAGAACAGAAATGAGAATAGAGAAACCTAGGAACTACGGAGGTATCATGCATGATCTCCTTCAGCCGCTCTGTATTCCTTCTATCGTAATCCCCCTTCTTTCAGCCGGGTGACTGCTATTTATTCACCCGCTTCCGCAACTGTTAGTTCCTCTTTTTGTTCTTCTTCAGCTGCTTCCAGGTTCTCTCTTGTTATCTGTGTGTTCCGCTTTCTGTCTTCTGCTGTATATCCTCATGCATATGCTTTCCTCAGCTATGTGCCTGTTCCCTCGCAACATCGGTAGCTCCGCTGTTTGGTGTAGTTGCGACTTGGTTGCGGCTGCCATGTGCCCTCGTTCCGCAACCCCAAAATCTGTCTGTTATTCCAAATTCAAAATATTCAAAACATGTTTTTCAAAACAAGGGCCCCGACAGGTCTCGACCATAGTTTCTTGACTCGTCCCCGAGTCAATCACAAATGACCGTCTCTACCTCCATTGCCCCACTTGATCCCGTGCCTTGTTCTCCCTGTGTGTCTTCATCTTGCGCTCGTTCCTGCTGTGCGCCTTCAGCTTGTTCCTGTTCTCGCTGTGCACCTTCAGGCGGTTGCTCAAACAAGGGCCCCAACTCCGGGACTCTGCGAAACGCTGTAGCTCTAAGCTCAGTGAAGGCCGACACAGCTTGCTGCCACCCCTGCATTAGTGAATCCGTTTCTTCCGCGATCCTAGTGGTAGCGGCCTCCTCTATGTGCATCGGGGCAGCCCCGAACATTGTGTTAAGCTGGATCTCGGCCTCGGCGGATAGGTGTTGTATTGATTTGGCACTAGATTGAATGGGTGGACGGAGTTCCTGAATTACCTTCTTGGCCATCGCTGAGTTGGCCTTGGTTTGCTGAATCTAGACCTCGAGCTCGTCTGCCTGGGCATATAAGTGATCCAATCGCTCGGGGTCCACGGTCTCCTGAATTTCCCTTGAAATTTGCTGCAGCTGCACAGAAAGGGGCTACGTCTTTACTGTAAGGGCTAGTGAGTACTCCTACAGACTTTTCAGGAGGTCGTAAGCCTTGCGCGCTGTAGAGTTAAGGGTGGCCTGCATTTGAGCGGCCTGATCCTGCTTAGCTGCAACCTGTGCAGAATATACAATCTCAGGGTCAGGTAGCTCTGGCCATGCGGCCAACGCTGCTTGAAGCTCTTGATTCTCCCTGTGTAGGCCAGTGAGTGCAGACTGGATGTGGTAAGCCTGGACGATGACACTTCTCTCCGCGATATCGGCAGGCAGTGGGGCACAATGAGCCTTTACAGAGGGCCAGAGGTCTGAAAACGCCCGAGTGACCGTGGCTATCTGATCTTGCAGGTATCCCTGCACCGTTGTAAGCTGGTTGCGCTGTTAAGTAAGCGCCATAATCTATTGGTGCTGCACCTCGCACCGCTGCTGTAGCTCCGAATGAAGTTTTTCGGCTTGTAGGGCTACCCTTTGAATGAATAAGTACATCTAAGCTGTACCCCAAGTCTCTAAGTTGGCGGTCTCGGAAGCACCCTGCTCCGGCATTCTTTCCTGCAAGGGTTTCCCACTGGCAACTGATCGATTGGAATTCTCGGGAGGGGATGGTGGCGTGGTCTCTGGGTTTGCGGAGTCAGCCATATTTAGATACAGCCGTTCTTGCTGATCAATGTGGCTCGGTTGTGAAGGGATCGTTGGCTCAGGGTGAGCCTCTACAGAGTTGGTCACGATGTGTGTCTGCTGTGTAAATATATTAGTAAGAGAAAGATGGGGATCTACCACTGGGTCGACTGGTGGTATGACTGTGGCAGTACTAGAGTCGACCTCAGTCCCGCGGTCCCCACCCAGAAGTTCCCGAATGATGGGGTCTGACAGAGTAGCCGATGAATTAGATGGGGCGGATGAAGTGGCAGGCGGAGGAACGATGGATGGAGCGGTGGACGGTGTGGTGGAGGGATGTGGCAGGCGAATATTGATGAATTCAGATGGGTCAATAAGGGGTTCTTCTTGAATCAACACCCCTGTGCTTGGGGGCAGTGGTGGATCATCAGCAGTGAGGTCCACCACCGGATTTGCCTCGGCGGTGCAGGCCCTCTTGGCTTGAGGTGCATCTGGTTGATCCGTAGGCTTGCTTTTCTCCCCCATCGGGGTCGTGATTGGACTAGCAGAGGTAAACAAGATAGTGGGGATGGGGGAGGTGAGCAGAGCGGTACGGGGGTGCGAAGTGGAGCAAGTGAGCTGAAACTCGGAAAATAAAGGAAACAGAGCAACACCGCTAGAAATAACCTGGGCCACCACATTGAAATTTTGTACCTGGGTGTTGAAGTGCCGGACGATGGGGACGAGCGGTTCGGGGAGTTCTTGTGGCATCGCTGCCGCATCCGTCTCGACAGGTTGGTGCGATGGCAACATCTGCTCGAAGTTGTACCTGGGGATCCCGTTGCGGATGTGCTTTGTGACTCCCGACCACGAACATAATTCGCGGTGGAAGGTGGCATCATCCAGATGGAACTTCAACGGCGTCATACGGAATGTGTCCTCCGGCACGCAAGTGGGATGGAGGTAAGTATGCTTGTGACTTACCCCGAACCACACTTGATCGCTATATTCATCCAACAGGTTCCTGGGCACCCACTGCTGGCTGGCCACCACGTCTGTCATTAGCCCATACCAAGACAGAAATGCCTCTGCATTCACCTGTTTAGTGCTGGGGTCGGCTGACACCTTCCACGGAGTGAACTTCATCGTGAGGGGTTGGCCCTCGGGAATCTCTGCTGGGAGCCGGATGAGTGGAGTGTGCCATTTCCACATGGAAAAAGCAACAATCAAATAGCCATAAATAAAACTAGTAGTGCGCTTATAGTTCTCTTCGCACACATCGAACAGTTCTTTTAACAAGAAAGAACACCAATTCAACCGGGTGCCCTGGACACAATGCTCTGCAATGGAGATGGTATCCAGAGTGCATTCGCCCTTGGTGTAGTGCCTCATTGTCTTGTTGGAAATGAGGTAACAGGTGAATCTAATCTCGGGCTTGTTAATGAGGTCGATCTTGGCTCCTTTCCCCCCCCCACCCCCCCGGCGGGTGCCATATATGACATAGAGGTCCCCGTCTCCTGACTTTCGTGCACGCTTGGAGGAGTTCTGGCAGGCAGTCGAGACGTCGGCGCCATTATGCGAAAGCCCTGTGAGGAGATGAATATCCTCAGCATGAATGGGGATTTCCTTGTTCAGCCACAAGGACCCATTCTGAATACGACTGAGGAGGAAGCGTGTGCACTGCAAAGCCGGTCCGGTGGTTCCAAAGACCGGAAGATTTCTTAAGTTCATTAGGGACGATTGCTGAAGGCCCCTGAACTCTGGTAACATTCGGCTGGCGGGGTTGCCGGCTGGGGTGTAATAGTGCTCCATGTACCCCTGCCAATGGAGGGCCGGGAATTCGGCAGCGTCTGAAAGGTTGGCGTCGATCAAGGCTGAATTATCATATCTCCCGACAAGGGACTCGATCTTGTGAATCTTACTGTCGAGCTCTGGTTTAGTGACGGTTGGGGCAGCCTTCGGAATGTTGGCCCGACGCTGATAGACCTGTAGAATTTGCCTTGATCTTCTCTCTTGGTGCTGTGCGTTCTGAGGCTCCAACTGCTCTGGTGTTGCTGCAATTGCTAATTCAAACTGGTCTGACATTCTCGTGCTTTTGGTTTCCATGCAAGTTATGTCAGCACCTGGCACGAGTGGAGTTGATGAGACCCCCTAAGTAGTTAATTCCTGCTGGCATTATTTTCTGCGATAATCATGCGATCAATCACGTGCTGATGGATATTCTAACAGTTGCTGACAGTGGCATGGGGAAATGGGCAGACGTGATGGCTGATGTAACTGCGGATGATGGCAAAATGATTATGGAAAGGTTACTTCCAATTATGGTAATTTATGATTCCAATCTAGACAATCCTACGGACTGACACAAGTACTGACTAAAATGACCTGGACTGACACTAACATGTTTATGGATCCTACAGGGATGACACGCTGGAAACGCCCCTCCCCGACCACATTCGGTTGCGGTGCAGTCCCCACAATAGAGCGGTTATTGAAAAATTATGTAGAAAAGAGAAGACTACCTAGGCTCATCCCGGTTACGGAAGAGTTATTCAACTATGCTAGTCTACAGGTGCTCTCAGGTGCGAGAGTTAGTGATGGAAAAGGAGAGGTACTTACTCCTGGTAGGGTTTCAGGCGTGTGCCATTCACCCACCTAGGTAAAATAGTACTGTCCAGTTGAGCCAACCGAACGGCTCCTGAATCTCGAATCTCAATGACAAAGTAAGGTCCCAGCCAGTGCATCTGAAGCTTTCCTGGAAACTTCTGAAATCGGCTATCATAGAGGAGGACCTTACCGCCAACCTGGAATGTTTTGTTCTTAATGTGGCGGTCGTTCCACGCTTTTTGCCTATCCTTCTGGACCTTCTGGTGAAATTAGGCCAGAAACCGGGCCTCATCCAGTTCCTTTAGTTCATGGAGGCGTTCCTGAAGCGACTCTTCTTCCGAGAACTAGAGAGACGTGGCAATTAAAAGACTTGGTACCGTGAAATCGGAAGGAATCACTGCTTCCCAGCCATACACTAGCTGGAAGGGTGTTTGATTGGTCAAGCGCTTCACCGTAGTCCGGTAGGCCCAGAGTGCAGCTGGTAGCCGTTCATCCCAATCATCCCGCTGGGCGTTACAGATCTTGGTTAATCCTTTCTCCAGAATTTTATTAAACGCTTCAAGAGTACCATTGGCCTGTGGATGGTACGAGCTGCTTTTGTGATGCTGAATTAGAAATGTGTCCAACAACGACCTGACCGTGTCATTAATGAAGTGCGTACCTTGATCGCTGGTTAAACTTCGAGGGCAGCCAAACCTGCTGATGATATTCTCAAAGATAAACCGTGCCACTGTATCCACCGTGCAGTATCGTACCGCTGCCCCCTCTGCCCAACGGGTGAGGTAATCAGTTGCGATAATGATGTATCGAGCCTTGGAGTGTCTAGCGACCGGGGCTATGGGACCTACAAAGTCGACAACCCATTTCTCGAATGGCCACAACACATGCACTAGGTGTAACGGGAGCTCGTCTCTGTGAGAGGGCCTCCCCGTTCGCTGAAAAACATTGCATCGCTTAAAAAATGTCTTGCAGTCAACATGGACAGTCGGCCACCAGAGGCTAGCCTGGAGTACCTTCCTCGTGGTAGGTTTGGCCCCAACATGCCCTCCCGCAACACCGCTGTGGCATTCCCACATCACAACGTCACACTCGTGGTCAAGTACGCACCGACGCAGAACCTCATCGAGGCCTAGTTTGTATAGTTGCCCAGCAATCAATTGGTATTCGGCAGCGCGGACAACCAAGTGGTGTTTCTGGAGCGGGGTGTAGTGCTGAGGGCACTGCCCCGTGGTCAGATAAGTGGCAATGTCGGCCAAGTAATCCGGGACCGCCTCGAATCGAAAGAGGTCAGTGTCTGGCAGCTGATCGTCTAACGAGCCATCGTTCTCTCTTGTCTACAACCTGGATAAATGATCGGGCCCTACATTCAACCTCCTGGGCTTGACAATCACTTCAAACATGAATTCCTGGAAAAGTAGAAGCCAGCGACAGATCCATCCTTCCAAAACAAGCTTGTTCACCAAGTATTTCAGGGTAGAGTGGTCTGTGAAGAACTTGAATTTGCCACCTAGGAGATAGTGGTGGAATTTTTGGAGCAAATACACCATCGCCAGTGCCTCCCGTTCGGTCGTGGTGTAGTTCTTCTCCGCATTAGACAACTTGCGGCTGGTGAAGTAGACGGGGTGGTCAACTATCGTCTCCCCGGGTTGCGCCAATATAGCCCCAAGTGCAATACTGGACGCATCGATATGCACATGGAACTGATTATCCCAGTCGGGGTGAAAAAGAATAGGCGCCATCACGAGCTTTTCCTTCAGAGTGTCAAGGGCCGGCCGACACTCCGCCGTCCACTGGAAGACTTCGGACTTCCGCAGTAGCTTCTCTAACGGGGCAGTGATCTTTGCATAATTGCGGATAAACCGCTTGTAATATCCTGTGTGCCCAAGCAGTGCGTGCAACTGCTTCACCGTTTCGGGGGCTTCCATGTGGACTATCACTGCGACCTTAGCAGGGTCGACGCAGACCCCTTGCTTGCATACCACGTGTCCCAACAGCGTGCCGAAAGTTACGACAAAAATACATTTCTTTAAGTTCAAGGAAATCTGCAACTGGCGGCACCGATCAAACATAATACGCAATAGGGTGGCGTGTTCCTTTAATAAAATGTAGACAGTCCAGTCGTCCATGTAGACTTCCAAGAACTTGTGGATGTACTCCCGAAAAGTAGCGATGACAATCCGGGAAAACACGGCCGTAGTGTTTTTCAAGCCAAATGGCATTATGTGGTATGCAAACGATCCCCATTCAGTGGTGAATGTTGTATTCGCCTTATCCTCTTCCGCAATGCGCACCTGATGGTAACCCGAAAAACCATCCGTGAAGGAATAAGCTTCATTGCCCGCAACATGATCCAAAACTTCATCACTGAAAGGAGTGGGAAACAGATCATGGATGCAGGCGTTGTTCAGGCTCCTGTAATCGACACAGACACGTATCTCCGCCTTGTCCTTCTTATTCTTAATAACGATAGGACTCACCCACTCTACTTCTTCCACTGGAAAGATGAGACCTGCAGCCAACATCTTGTCAATATCCATCTTGACCTTTTCTTTGACCCGTGGGTTCAGCCGATAGGGTCGATGCTTTACGGGCCTGGCATCCGGTTTCAGCACAATGCGCATTTCGCCAAGGTCACCCTTGATTCCCTTCAGATCTGCCACTGACGAGGGGAACAAGTCTTCGTATTCCTGGAGGAGGCTAAAAATTTCCCTTGTCGTCTCTTCGTCCCAGTAATCTCCCACGGTAGCCAACTTAGGCTTATCCTCCGTATCGATGTTCATCTTTTTTGTCTTCAGCGGCTGTAAATGGATGCCTTCGGTGGTTGGTTCTTCGTTGATGTTCCGATCGCCTTCCTTCTCTTCAAAATACAGGTTCCCGAGGTCCTCCAGACTATCATTGTCCGGGTCGCCATCAATCCATTGGCAAGCCAATTCGCGCCTAGCCTCAGGCCATGATGCAAGCGCGGCCCCATCAGGCTCTGGGTTGCATAGAAACAGTACCTTCTTGATAGCTTATAGTGCTCAGGACTCCAACTCTGTTTCTCCTTCAAAATAAAATCACCGAACAAAATTGCTCACAACTTCCTGCCAGGAACTGGTCCCCCTTTTCCGTTCTTCTTCTAGGTACCATGCGTGGGGAATGGTGTCTAAAGAGTGGACAAACCAATGAACCCACAGCTCCTCAAGGTACCCGATACTGCGCCACTGCTCCTCACAGGTCTTCAAGTGGGCTCTGGGATCGAAGGTCCCGTGGTACTTATGCATGCCGCAAGGTCCTTCGTCGACTTTAAAGCACGCCCGCAAAGCTTCCGCCACACAATTCCACCGCAACAGAGAGTTGCGGTGATTTTTCCACCACCGTGCCGACGTGGATTGTAATGCCACGTCCAAAAGTGGTACCTGACTTCCTTCTGGGACCATGTCTTCCACTCTGGCAATAAAGGTATTGACAACTTGCATGTTTGACAGGGTAGGATATCCTTGGATCTCTGCCCCAACCCACCGGACTCGGCCAATGGCAGCACATCTCTACGCGGTAGTCTCGTACCCCCCTTCTGCCAATATTCCCACGCGAGTTCTGAGCCCAACTACGAGCTCTGAACGCTTTGCCAACTGACAGATCCGGTCGCGGTCGGGTTAATATAATATTCCCGCTTTCCTGCAGTCAGCTGATAAAGGTGGTCCATCATCTGAGCATCCTCCCGGTTATCCACCGTCTCGATATACCTCGGGCCTTGATATGGGTCAAGAGGCTGAGTGACCTGGACCTCCCCATCTTCAAACATCATCAACTCCTTTTTGAGGTCGATGATAGCGTAATTCTCGAAAGCCCAATCGATGCCTAACAAGGCAGGGTAAGGATCCTTGTCTCCCATAATATCAAGAACCACAAAATCGGTGTAAGTCTTCACCCCCGCAATGTCGACCTCGACACCTTCAAGTCGGCCGATCGACAGAATGCAGTACTGGTTCGCCATCCTGATTTGGATGGGCGAATGGGTCAGCCGTGGCTTTCCGAGAGCCTCCCATGTTTTTCTTGGCAGGATGTTAACGTCGGACCCTAGGTCCAACATGGTGTCTCTAATTTGGAAAGCCGCAACCTGCGTGTTAAGCCAGAACTATTTTCCCGTGCGGCACTTGTTCCACTTGACGTGCTGCACCGATTGGGGGGCTGCGTTCACCGGTTCCCCAAGTTCTGTACTCCCCTACAATGCTCCTTCCAACGTAAGCTTCAGCCGTTGCCGTAGCGCAGCGTTGTCAACAATCTTGAGGAATAGCTGGAGCCATTCTTTAATCTGATTTCCTGCGGTGCTCTGAGCCCAAGGCTCTATTGGCAGGGGCCTCTCCAAGCCTCCTGCTTCTCTCAACTGAGCAAAGGCCTCCACCGCCTCCTAGAAATACCTCCGCTGCGCCTCGGGCCAGATTAACTGGTTTGGGGAGGCTGGCCTGACAACTTGTGCCGGCTCCTGTCCGCGGGCATCCTCCCCCGTTTTCTTGCCTCCTCTCGTCACAATAGCTACGTTTGGCCTGTCCTGAGGCGTAGTCCCACGGGGCTCAGCGTTTACCACATTCCTGCCCCACTGCCGTGTCCGTTCTTCCCACTTCTTGATGAGTTCTGGACAGTCCTCTGTTGCATGGGCATTTACGCGATACTGGGAACACCAAGGCCGTCGAGGAAGGGGACATTGCTGAGATACGTGACCCTCCTGGTCACAGTTGTAACATTTCACCAGACCGCGTCCTCCTGTGCGGCCTCCCCGCATGCCGCCGCCTCTTCCTCTGGGGGCCTCGTTCACCCTGTAGGAGGGACGGTCCAATCGATCCGCAAGTGCATTGAGTGCCCTGCACTGCTCAGTTTTATGAGTCATGGAAACAAAAAACTCACAATATACATTTTTTGGGACTGTGGAGTACTTCTGTAGGATTGGGCACATCCGAGGTGGATGTCCCAGTGTCCTGCAAATCTCGCAGTATTCCACGGCAGTTGCGTTCAGTTGACGTGGGAACCCCGCATATGGCTGTTGTGGCTGGTATATCCCCTGCGGGTTCATCACCGCGCCATCCCCCATAGGTGGACCCCCTTGGATTGCTGTGGCTGAGGGTCCCACCCCTCTGCCACACAACCGGGGACACTCGGTTGCGACATGGCCCTCGTCTAGGCAATGAGTGCACCAAACGTTCGGCCTAGCTGGTCTCACCGGCTGCAGCTCCTTGAGATTTTCAGTCAAGCTGGTGATCTGGTGTTTCAATCCTACCAAAGAAGGATCCTGCGGGGCCGCCTCCCCCGATATTCCTGAGGGTAGCCCGTCATGGCCTCTATCCTCATGGCTTGCTCCAAAGCGTCCTGCAGATTATCAATCTTCTGCTGAGTGAGGGGGGTTCACATCAAGGGAAGCAGAGCCTTGATGAAACAGTCCCTATAATGGTTTGGATCGATCGGGTAGCTGAGTTTCCCGATCGCGTCCTTGAATTTCCGCATCAGCTCCCACACGGTCTCTCCTTCCTTCTGCTTGATTTCCTAGAGCTCGGACAAGCCCTGCTGGTCTGTCTTGGGAAGCTTGAATTCGCAGACAAAATCTTGCTTAACATCGTCTATGGCTAGATTTGGATGAGAATCAGACCATTTGATGAACCATCGCAGAGCCCTCTCTCTGAGCGTGGTTTGAAACTCTATTAACTTCCCGGCGTCTGGCATCTGCCGAGCCCGCCATATGGCTTCGCACAGATACCATTGTTGCTCTACATCATCATTTCCCCAGCCAGAGAACTCTGGATACCGGGTGAAAGACCCAACCATATTTACTTGCAGAGGGTTTACAAGGATAAATCCGCCTGGTCCTGGTTGCGTAACTGTTCCACTCGGGAATGCAACACTACTAGTAACACTGCTGTTAACGGATGTCACTGACGATACTGAACTACTGTGCAACTGACTCAATGCTTGTAACTTAACTAAAATATTACTTAAAGGTTGATAAAGTACCGGGGGAAGGTAGGGATCCTTTCCATGCAGAGTGTTGGAAGCAGGGCTGCCTGGAGAAATGAATGTCGTCCGCTCTTGAAACAACCGTTACATCGCGACGTACCAGTCGCCATCGGAACTCTCTTTGGGCTACATGCCTGCATCATCTTCGTCAGTCACCATCTCCCTTTCTCGCTTAGCGGGGTTCCCATGCACTCGTCGTACTCCCACAGCGGTCCCTTCTCTTTCCTGGGTATCCGCATCCATAATTCCTATCCTCTGAGGTGCCTCCTTCTGGTTCTTCCTTTCAGCTTCCCGTTGTTTTAAATCCCGCATAACCCTTTTTCACCACCTATCAGCGATCTGCACCCGCCGATGTGCACGTTGCTCCCTCAACTTCCGTTCAGCCTCAACATCCATTCCCCACTCCCCGCTTCACATTCCACGTAGCATCTGTCCCTTCATCCCTTCCCCCAGCACTGGAGGTTTACGCTTCCATACTCGCCTTTTGGAATTCCATCAACCCTTCATCCACCATCAGGGCCTTAATCCACAGCGGAATCTCCTTGAGCAGCCTCGCTCTTAGCCCAGAGCGGAAGGTAGCTTTAGCCTTCGAGAAGGATTGGTAGCACTCAGCAGCAAACTCCACAGTATATCCGTACAAAGTGGTTTCTACCCAAAAATCCACTGCGCGAGCCAACTCTGTGTTCAACAGATGCAGAGCCACCAGATCCCCATGTATCCACCTGCGGTTTATCTTCCGCGAGCCATCTCTTGGCACCTTTGTATGTAACCTCCGTAACCAATTGTATAGATCGTTGGGGAATTTTCCCCAGAATATTTCGTACGTATCACTGGCTGAATCTGAGAAAAGGACAAGCTCCTTGATCGCCGCCTCCTTTTTCTTGGTCAACTCTGCCTGTTGAGAAATAAATTGGTCGAGATGATTATCCCACCATTGCCATATCTCCCCTTCAAAAACCCTCGATACCATGATCTAGTTCCCCTCATAACATGCGAGTCCCGGCAACGGAACCATTTTTTGGCGAGGAATTAGGTCTCGCGGGCAAGACCCAGGTTCAGGAGTTGTGGCCAACAAAGGAATCCGCTGTAGTCTAGGATCACACCAACATTATCACCCTGCTCCAAGGAGCAGAGAGTCTCACCCGAGGCGTGCCGCAACCACATGCAGAAGGGGAATAGATCAATAGCAAGGGACGGATCCGCAACTCAGGATTGACAATGTATTGATTTCATAGCTAGAATCATATACACAAGAACATGTAGAAAGCATACAGATATTAAGCAAATAAAATTTTAAATCATCCCAATCGTCATGCATGCATGTGAACCACATAATGAGACAGCAACCTGCAATTATATTAATCTCTTTTTCCAACCCCAAAATTACATAGCTTCTGCAATGAGAGCTTACACTTCGAGTATAGATGATTTGCAGAACATAAATGAGAATAGAAAAACCTAGGAACTACAGAGTTATCATGCATGATCTCCTTCAGCCGCTCTGTATTCCTTCTATCGTAATCCTCCTTCTTTCAGCCGGATGACTGCTATTTATTCACCCGCTTCCGCAACTATTAGTTCCTCTTTTTTTTCTTCTTCAGCCGTTTCTAGGTTCTCTTGTTATCTTGTGTTTCGCTTTCTATCTTCTCGTCGTATATCCTCATGCATCTGTCGCCTATGTGCCTCGCCTCGCAACATCGGTAGCTCCGCTGTTTGGTGTAGTTGCGAATTGGTTGCGGCTGCCATGTGCCCTCGTTCCGCAACCCCAAAATCTATCCATTATTCCAAATTCAAAATATTCAAAACATGTTTTTCAAAGCAAGGGCCCCAATAGTGAGTTTTTGTTATTATTAAGAGAAATATTACTTATCTTAAATTTCATTCAATTTCTATTTTCTGAACTATTTTTATTTTGAAATTTTTAGAAATTTAAAAATTATCAGAGATAACTGGCTCTTCCAGTGAATCACCAATTGTTGTACTATTCAACAACCCCCCATTCATTTTTTATAATAATTAATATTGTAATAATAAATGGGGACCCTTTAAAATAAAATAAAAAAGACTTGGCAAGTAAGATTTTTCCTTTTAAAACCATGTGTAATAAAACCTTAGATAATATTAATGCATTGAGCTAAGTCACTTAGGACCAAGCATTTCTCACTTTATCACAAAGTATAGAATCCAAAGTAACAAAGATTAGTCATAAGTCAGAATCTGTGAAATGTGATAAGTAAAACCCTTTTATAAAGACCGAATGGAGTGTTGAGTTTTTTCTAACTTAAAAGGCCTTTAAATATCAAGAGGTTTGTTGTTACACCAAAAACCATAGGTATTGGTAAACTTCCAACCGGGTAAATCAGGATCCTCAAGGTGGGAATTATAGATTCCATAGAGGTTCGGTGATTACTCCACTAATTTCATACGTTGTACTAGGGGGAATGAACCCCCCTCAAATGCAGCCCGGAATTGAACTTCTGGTCCAAGCTCGATATACCATGAAGAGGTTTTCCATTACACCAAAACCTATAGGTATTGGTAACTCCTACTACCAAGAATTCAGGATCCCTGGTGGGAATACCACAGATTCCATAGAGGTGCTGATTACTCCAAAAATATTTCTTAACTCAATAAAGCGTCTATCTTAATGAAATAATATCCCGCCTAAGGAAAAGCTGTGTAAAGCATCAATAAATATGCCGCACATCACAAATCTCAAAATATAAATGATTTTTGAATTAACATATTCCCGAACTTGCGACCTTGCGATAATGCGTCATTTCGATATACCGGCCTTGCAACATTGTGATATTGCGATATTGCAAGATATTGTGATATTGCGACTATGCTATAGTGCGATATTGTGACTTCACGCTATTGCGATTTATCGCAATCGCAGGATCGGTATCGCACTTAAGTCATACCAATTTGAAATATCATTCGGGACTTGCGATGTGATGTTTTGATAAGACTTAAAAAATAATCACACATATGCCTTAATGCATAATTAATAAATATTAGACACATTTACTCTTTTAAAGGCTTGAGAAGATTTATATATTTTTTCTCGTGTTTGCGATAAAAATTTCGTCCTTATAGAATTTACTGTGTTATTGAGTTTTCACTTTCATTATCGCTCTATGTTTCATTCTGTTTTCTCCATTGCTCAATTTTAGGAAAAAACACTCGAAAATGACTAAGAAAGGAAAAAAGACAATGGAGGCTATTCCATTTGAAGACTTAGACCCACATCCACTATTTATTGATACTACATGCAACAAAGATGGTGGGACTATATCGTGGGAAGAAATGTATAATTTACTAGAAGATGAAAATCCAACGGTATTGGAAATGAAAGCAACAACTGACACTAAGATCTCATCCGAGGCTTCTTATTTTGAAGCAACATGTTATTTCCTACAAAGGATAGTTGCAAGGCCCAAAATCCTGCCATACACGGATATGGTAAAGTGGATTATTGAAAATGTGGAAATTTCGAATATAACATTCATAAATTCAAGGTAGGAAGTCATGGGGTCATTTGCCCCAAACAATTTATGCAAAATGTATCACCTGCTAGAACCTTAGAAGCCCTATGATAAAGCTTTCATTAAGCATTTCAAGAAAGAAAATGAAGACCCGATAGATGTTATGCAGACTTGGAGGTCTTGCTCCAGCAAGTTCAAGCGGGAGAAATCTGGTATGTACACAATTGTACCGTTATCAGCCCCACATATTTATGTAGTTGTGATGATGTGTAGGCTATTTAGAAAGGCTGACAATACACATTTTTTCATGTAATGGGTTCCATTGATTGATTGTAATATTCCTAAATTAGCCTGCATCTAATTGGAATATTAATTTTTTCTCTTGTCATGCAGTTAGATGAATAAATGGGTAGGGAGACCCATAAATCTCTTTAGTAGGAATAAAATCCCTCTTAATGTGAAAAGGGATCATATTCATAGTTGGATAAAACACCTTCATGTGTGAGCAGTGGGCTAATGCATGGACAAGGTCAAGTCTCAACAAATCAACAACACCGGTATGGAGGGAGTGTATGGAGGGCGTGGATCATTAATGAGAAAAAACATAGTATGAATGGGAGAAAGTCTCCATGATTGTAGTCACCCTAATGAGTGGGAACCAAGGAGAGAAGGCTTACATTTTTTATAAGGAGGACAAGGCAACCATAGATGATTATTGATTATTGATTTTTTGGTCTGTATGACTTCTTGCACTCTCTCGCTGTTTAGTTGAGATTGTTGTGCTGTTTAGCATCGGGTGTTCCCAAGTAGGGATCCCACCTCTTCCCTTGAGGTAGCCTTTAGGAATATTATTTTAGTATCATTTCCACACTCTAAAATTCTGGCCAAGCTTCAGTCTTTAGTTACAGCACAGTATCTGTTCAGAATTGTGTTGTGTTGCAAGGTGTTGCAGTGGAGGGTTGAGAAACCCACTTTCTAAGCTAGTTTTTCAGGGGAGGAAGCATTATTATCATTGGGAGATACAAAATGGAGTTTCTTGAGCTTTATTTCACATCTTGGTACCAGGCCAACCTATTCCCATCATCTAGAGCACAGATTCCCTCTTTGACTATGTTATTTTAGTGAGCATTTGCAGTGGAGGTTTCAGTCCTTGTTTTGGAGGGTGAGATATTTAGTGTTTGGATCAACTTTTAACTTGAAGGATATGTTGTGGGATATATATTAATTTAGATATCATTTTCAAACATATCCATCTAATTATTCAGTTTAAGCTTCTATTCAGCCCTACAGCTGCATTCCGAAATTTTGTAATTTTTGGTATTTTCGGAAACCCTTCCTAGGTTGTCTTGGAAATGTGTTTGGGAGCCTAGATATTCACTCCCGAAATTTTTTGAGCTATATAACAGCAGATCCATATTTTTATATCTTTTTTTAGTAGTTTATGCCCTAAAAATTTGCTGTAATGGCTCATGGAATTTGTATGGCAGCTATTTTTCATGTATTGACATATTTTTTTAGTAGAGGCTTGTTTTCTATTTCTTGAGTGACTTGATCCTCAAGATCTTGTGCCTATTATTTGCTAATATGCTTTCAATATGGCTTTATATTTTTCTCATATCATGGTGTTGATTTATTCACTCAAGCATTTCCATTATTGTGTTCAAATATTGCCGCTTCCCCATTTGGGAATATTACAAAGCACAATGTGAGCATAATCTTGGCTCAGCCTATGGATCTCAGCCATTATGATATTAGGAGAATAAGAAGAAGGAGAAAGAGACCAGAATGATGGAAAGAATGAGTTTTATCTCATCTCATTTCAGATCTAAGAAGGACCTCACCAAGGAGGTCAAGTAAAGAAAAGCAGAGAAAAGAAATGAAACCACACTAGGGTTTCAAGATGAGGAAGGTCCATGTACTTCCTATCAAAGAAAAGAAGAATTGGTATTGCATACAGCTTCAAAGAAACATGCTATGCCCTTCTTTGGAAGAAGAATAAGCAAGAGGCATGGAGATGGAGGAAACTTAGATCATGAGATTCAAAGTGAGTATCATGTAGAATATAAGTCTCAACCTAGAGCTTTCAAGGAGAATCTAACTCTCCCACAATTCATTCAGCTCAAAGAAGAAAGAATACCTACAGCAATAGATTTATATTGTCTACATTTGATGGGTCATCCACATGTACAACAAGAACTTGGGGAATGAGGTTGGATGCATTCTTCCTGCTACACCCAGTAGTAGAAAGAGAAGCTGTTGAGATTGCAGTGCTGCACCTTGAGGGTGAAGCAAACATCTGGTGGTTCATCCATTTGAGTCATGCAAGAGTGACTGCATATGAAAAATTTACTCAAAGGTTGATCAAGAAGTTTGACAAGAAGAAATCAGAGGAGAAGAAACTTCCACCACCACTTACTGCAGGAGCACTTGCATCAGGAGAAAGAACACTTGCACCTTTGCAAAGTGGTCTTGATCTCTTGACATTTAGAGTCCCATGCATTATTCTGAAGATGCATGAGGAGGAGGAGACTTATACCAGCGTTGATGCAGCCATAGAAGAAAAACCATCATCATCAGTAGTTGGGGAAGTCATCATACTAGAGGAAGGAACCCTTGTAGTAGTACAAGATGTTCCAAAGCTTTACCAAGGCATGCACATATTTTTATTTCCTATTATTACAGCACATCATATGGAGGATTATGGAAACATGATATCATGGCAAATGCATGACCTAGGGTCAAATCACATTACTGATTTGGAGCAGTAGACTATCACTGTGCTGAGGAACCTTGATTTGTTAAAGGAGGAGATATATAGTCATCCTAGTATATCATTGTTGAGCTGCACACAACTCTTGGGGTTGGAGTGTAGAATTTTGAAGGATAGGATGAAAATTATCCTTGGAAATCCAATGCAGAACTGTATGTTCAACATTATGCATGATCATGAGACAACAAATGCACGATCATGGAGATCATCAATGCTGTCATTGAGCAACAGTGATGAGTTGGGGGCCCAACTATTATTAGGGCATTCTGATGACCATTATACTTGTGTGACATTAGATAGGTAGATGGTTTATGGAGGACACCTTATGCTAAATGACATCTTCCATTATTATGATGGATACTTCTTGATGAGCACTTCACATCTTGATGATAAGTCTTTTCCTACATCTTATTTGGATCATTATGGGGTCAAATTGGTCATTGATGAGTGGTGTTCATTTGAAGATATCTGGGAGATTTCATTTCAACATCCATGAAATGAAAAGATAGAAATCTGATTTGGGAGGGTGGTATTCTCCACTGGAGGAATGCCAAATTTGAGCATGATGCTAGACACTCACCATTGGTTGGATGGGTGATGTTGATGAGCAAGAGGCTGGAAAGCCACTTGCAGATCTATGACATAGGGAAGTAGGAGGCAAGGCTGCGTTGGCTACTCTTGAAAGAGTTTGGCCATCATGTAGCATATCCTATTCCAAAGGGTGTGCTAATGGCTGGGACTTGGCATGGCACTTCCATCATATGGAAGCAAGGAGTTTGGGTGTATTGGGGTGATGTGATATCTTTCATGTCAACCATCATGTTGTTGCTCCATAGTTTATATGGTGATGGTGTGGGGAGGCAACAAGAGTTGTTGTTGCTTTGGAAGCTCTTGGGAGAGTATGGGCTGATTTTCTCCCATACTTTTCATGATGTTGCAGGAGTAAGTGATGGCACTATCATGGTGCAAAGGGGATACTCCTTAGCCTTGGAGGATCAGGAGGTAATTCCACTTTGGAAGGAATCTCCCATATATAGCAACATTATGGTAGATGAATTTGACATTTGGCATGTCAAAGAATGGAGCTATGAGATGACAGGAGCCTTATTACCAAGGCCAACATCACTGTCACTTGGGAGCTTGGGTTTGTTGATGGAGTGTTCCCAGGATCACTTCACATATGATACATTTGATGGAAAAGTAGAATATGGGAGTGATGGAGTAGTGGATGGAGACATATATTACCATGATATGATCTTCTTGACTTGGATCTCCAAGCATAAGAAGAAGGTTTTGCATGCAGCACATGGTTCAGTCCTTTTCATGGAGATATGTCATACCAATATGGAGGGCTCATTCATGGATCTTATTATCAACCTACTCTTAGTAGATGGTAATAATTGTGTTTTTTCACTTATTGATTATCTAACACAGGATTTTCATTCTCTTGCCATCTCTATACAGTGCATTTATTCACAGGAGGGCAAGCCTCTATTTGGGCTTCATGGTCATTTTGGGACCAACATCAGTGATGGGGATAACCATATCTTGTATGGCTTTGGGCAAGTATTGTACTATTATTTGTATGCTCAGTTGATACATAATGCCATTTTCTATTTACTAGTAGATGTGATGACATGCACACCTAGAAATTTGTTGAGAGAAAACTTGCCATGTTATTTTTTGAAACAACAGTTAGAAAAACTGTGCTGTAACTACTTGGGTGACTGTTGGAACCTTCCAGCACTATATGAAACCTTCAACACCTCTCTCATTTGGATTCCATGTGATGATAATGTCATATTCACTTTATATGGGATGGTATGGGCAAGAACCAAAGAGTGGGTCTTTGAGGATCCAATTGCCTTTTTACTTCATGAAGGCAACATTATTGCAGCCCAAATTCAACATCAACTCTACACTTATCATAAGTGGAGAGAGAGACAATGTGGGATGGAAAATTTGGTCTATCAAGTTCAACAATGCAACCCACCTTCTTTACAGGAGCCTAAGGTGGAGGAGTTTCACCATGAGTTACCATTTGGGAGGGTGACTCATTTTGTATGGATGATAGCTTGGGAATGGGAGCTTCACATGGGAATGAATGTTCCCAATATATTTCATATTCCATGCCTCAAGAAGGCCTCTAGACAACATATTTTTGCCTCCATGGGTATTCCATTTTTTCATGATGATAGCTATTTGGGATTGTCACCAAAATCTAACTTGCATACTTGGGAGGAGCAACTTGGAGACTTATTGATGAGACAACATCTTGTACTTTGGGGGAGCTTATCATATGATGATGCTATAAGAGGAGGAGAGGAGGCTCTTCAGCTCTATCCTTGTAGTTTCTCGAGGAAAAGAAACATTTGGGAGGGGAGGACTATAATATTCCTAAATTGGAATATTAATTTTTTCTCTTTTCATGCAGTTAGATGAATAAATGGGTAGGGAGACCCATAAATATCTTTAGTAGAAATAAAATCCCTCTTAATGTGAAAAGGGATAATCTTCATAGTTGGATAAAACACCTTCATGTGTGAAAAGGGGCTAATGCATGTGGAAAAGGTCAAGTTTGACCAAATCAACATCGCTGGTATGGAGGGAGTGGATCAATAATGAGAAACATCACAGTATGAATGGGAGAAAGTCTCCATGATAGTAGTAACCCTAATGAGTGGGACCTAAGGTGAGAAGGCTCACATTGTTTATAAGGAGGGAAAGGCAGCCATAGATGATTATGTTATAGATTATTGATTTTGTGGTCTGTATGACTTCTTGCTCTCTCTAGCTATTTAGCTGAGATTGTTGTGCTGTTTAGCATCGGGTGTTCCCGAGCAAGGATCCCACCTCTTTCGTTGAGTTAGCCTCTAGTAAGAGTATTGTACTATCATTTCCACACTCCAGCATTGTGTCAAAGCTTCAGTCTTCAATTACAGTGCAGTATCTATTCAGATTTGTGTTGTGTTGCAGGGTGTTGTAGTGGAGGGTTGAGAAACCCACTTTCTGAGCTAGTTTTCCAGGGGAGGAAGCATTCTTCTCATTGGGAGATTAGAAAAGGAGGTTCTTGAGCTTTCTTTCACATCTTGGCACTAGGCTAACCTATTCCCATAATCTACAGTGCATATTCCCTCTTTATCTGCGTTATTTTAGTGAGCGCTTGCAATGGAGGTTTCAGTGCTTGTTTTGGAGGGTGAGGTCTTCAATGTTGGGATCAGACTTTCACTTGAAGGATCTATTGGAGGAGATATATTAATTTGGATATAATTTTCAGCCATCTTGATCTAGTGATTTAGTTGCAGCTACTATTCAGCCCTAGGGATGCATTTCGACATTTTTTACTTTTGGTATTTCCTAAACCCTTAAAACCCCTTCCGGGTTGTCTTTCTGAAATGTGTTTGGGAGCCTAGATCTTCACTCCTAATTTTTTGAGATATATAACAACATATCCATATTTTTATATCTTTTTTTAGTAGTTTATGCCCTATAATCAAGGCTTATCATGGCTCATGGCATTTTTATGGCAAATGTTTCTCATGTAGTGACATATTTGTTTAGTAGAGGCTTGTTTTCTATTGCTTCAAGTGACTTGATCCTCAAGATTCAGGTGTATTATTTGCTGATATGTTTAATAATATGGATGTACATTTGTTTCATATCATGGTGTGTTGATTTATTCGGGCCGTACCCATACATTATTGTGTTCAAATATTGTTGCTTCCCCATTTGGGAATATTACATTGATGCGAATAAGTAATTCCACAATTATGAATTGGAGTAATATCTTGTCAGACAATTTAGCTATGGCCATTAGACAATACAGGCACAACAGAGTTTTCTCCACTTGGTTTATCCCTCCCTTTTATATGAGTGCATACGTAATGGATGCTATTTGTTTTTGTTTATTTTTTCCACTGACATGTGTTGGAATTAGACTTTGAAAGACCCTACTCCCATCCATGTTTATCATAAAATTTTATGGGAATCGCAGTTTTGCCCCCATTTTTACAAAAAAATTCATAGCATTATGTTGCCAATTTACCAAACCATTTTTGATGTAAAACCCCCAGGCTATCAGAGGAAGCAAAGATAAACATTTTTCGAGTGGCGAGATGGTTTCGTGTAATATCCCCAAAGGGAGAATGCAGCAATACTTAAACACAATATAAGGAATGAAACTAAGTAAACAAGAAATCTTAAGACAACATCAGAATTTACAGAGAAGATGAGCCATTTTATTATATTGGAGAAGATTCAATTACACCATGTACAAAATATGAGGAGATCTAGCTAAAGAGATGGTCTAGAATCACCCTACAAACAGGCTACAATAGGTACAACGTAACTAGAGAGGCACTGAAGCAAATACTGAGCTGTCCCTTCAGAAGAATATGAACATATAGTTGTAGGATGAAAAGGAAAATGCATATCTAATCAAATCTGGAGCTTAAATGATGCCAAGATTCAAGATCTAGCCAATGTGATGGATTCCCAAAATAACCCAGAAAGGATTTTCCAGATCTACAACTTTGGAAAATCACCTCCCTAGGATTTGATCCTTGATTTGCTAGGAAATACAGATATGAAGTTAGATCTGAAAAATAGATGGCTGCAATATGTTATCAGATCAGGTCTATTCTTGAAGGGCTGATCCCTTCTTCAGATCTATGAGCTAGAAGCTCTAGATCTGGCTTCTCAATCCTCCAATGATGATTTCAGCTGCTGCAACACAACTGCCAATAGAAACTGCACTGTGAGGGAGAGAGAGGCCTTTTTCCTGCTGAAAAATGTTGCAATAAACTCCAGGCTGATGGTGAGACTGATGGAAATGTGAGGGGATGATCCCTCACAGGATTGCTAGCTGAAATACTAGCAACTTCCTTCCTCCCTTTTGATCTGCAATATAGATAGTGTAATTCCTGAAGGAAGTATTGCTGCTAGGAGGTCAATAAATTTTTGCCTGATGCCAGATCTACAATGAAGCTCCGGGAATGCTGATATATAAGCCTGAGGTGATGGGAATAAACCCTCACCAGTTCTCTAGCTAAAGTACTAAAGATAACTTCTACCTTCCAAACCGATCTTCAGAAATCTGCAATTTCTGAATATGAATGTTCTGCAGAAAGTAGAGAAAGGGATGTGGCACTTAAGCCTAATGTAGAATGAAGTAAAATAATATTTCTAGAGTTACTCTAAGAAAGAGGTGGGATTCCTGCTCAGGAACACCCTATGCTAAACAACACCTGCAATCTCTGCTAAACAACCCAAGAAAGCAGTGGAATGTCACATGAAAATTCTAGATCTGAAAAGATATTTACATCAAGAATAACCAGCATACCTCCATCCTTGTCTTCATATTCTTTATATAATGGAGCCTTCCCATGCCTTGGCCCTTATCTAAACTGCGTTGTCCATGTGGACAAGATCCTCCAAGTTAAACTGCGTTGTTTGACCAAATCAACCATCATGTATAGGTGCAATGTACACCTTCTCCACCATGTGTGCATTTTTTGCACATTGTCCTCCACAAATTTTGTTAGTATGAATCTTAATTCCAAGCGTACGAAAAAAAACCACTTTATCTGCGCATAACCAATAGCCCTAACAGCAGAGATGACTGCCAATATCTTCAGATCCGTAGTTAGGTGATCAAGATAAATGCTGCAAAATCTAGATCTATGCATTAGAAGACATTAAACAATAGAAAAAACAAGATTTACTCCATGCATCCAATAGAAAAGACAAGAATATGTTGAATGAATTTTGTATTAATGGAACTTGGGAGGAAAACACAGGAGGGTGTTCCTATTTCTCCTCAATGGATGGGTTCTTGTAATTCCTCAACACTTCAAATCTAAAATTCCTCTCTCTTGATGGTGTAGAAAACCCAGACAAAAATGGTAGAAAAATATGACTATGATGGTGGATCAATAGTCAGACCAAAAATATATATCCATAGTGATCTTTAGGCAACAAAAGGTGGTAAATGAATGGGAAAACCCTTCTATTTATAACAAAATATTGAGTTAGTCTAGATATTGGTGCATAATTAAAATATTATTAACCAAATCAAGATCCAATTTTTATGGAATATTTTATTATATTTGTTGGAGGGAAAAGGAATTTGACTTGGGTAAAATCCCTTTATTTGTAAATAATAAATAAATAAATGATTTATTTATCATTTTAAGGATGTGGTTGAGTAATAATCAAATAGATAATGATTTATTTTAATTATTTATGGGTGATTTAGTCATATTTAAAAAACAATATTATTTAAATAAGGTTTAAATAACTATTCTTTATAAAACAATAATATAAATAATGATTTATCTAATTAATTTCTTTGTTTTGGGTTAAATATAACCGGGAATATTAATTAAACTTCTATTTACCTAATTATTCCTTGAGGAAAATCAAACAAATGTAGATTTATTTAATATTTCCTCCTGGGGTTTCCTTTTTAGACCATAAACAACTTAATAAAGGTGGTTTACTAGGTTATTTTCATAGTGAAAGCAATTTTACTTAGGGTAAAATTGGTCTTACATGGTGTAATTGGATCCATCTAATGATAATAGGTTAGATGACCAAAAAATGGTGTAATATATTGTGCCGCAGCGTGCAAGTGTTAGGAGCTAATCGTATGACCGAAGTACGTTGTAAGAACTCAATCACTAGACACCGAAGGGGAAGTCAAAGAGAGAGAAGTATAAGGTAGACCAAAGTGCTGAAAGGGCTAGACGCCGAGGAGGCGAGACTTACAGGTGCGACAAGTCTCTTTTATAAGGGAGTACCTACTATAGGCGGCGGGGGAGGCATACCTATGCCCATTGAGGCAATAGTACAAAAATTAAGGTGTCCAGTAAGCAAGGGATTGAACAATATAGTATATGCTGGCATAAACATGAGCCGGAGAAATAACATGATAATGAATCCCACATACATATTGTGCCTGGGATAATAGCCAAGACTTGTACAATAGTATCTGAGCACATGAGATACAAACACAACCGAGATGCCCCTGTAAATAGGAAAGGGCTCTAAAAATCTGACTGATATATGCAATCAAGAAGGCACTGCAAGCAGTTGAGGCCGTCATCATCAAATCTATGGAGCTGCATCAAAGGCTGAAGTGAAGAAGTCATCTGGGTATGTGGGGGGATACCTATAGGGCCGCCCCCTCATGAGGGTTGAAACATCTCACACACACCTAGGAATCACCGGTCCAATATGCTGAATCACTGAACCATCAAGTATGCGGATATCGATCGTGCTGAAAAGGGATCTAGAGCCGAGAAACAATCAAGTCAAAGGGATAGAAGGAGTCCCTTTGCCTGATCCAAGGCGCTGAACAAGAGTGAGAGATGGAACCAAGGTACACCGCCCTCTAGACCTGTCTTCTGGAATAAATGATCTAATGTCGACAGAAGGAGGTCCGCCATAGATGAGGCAATAAGAGGTCCTTAACTAAGGAACGAGAGAAAATAGTAGAGCGACTGACAGATGGACACCAAGGGTGATGATGAAAATGGGGGTTACTGAGTAGCAGACGGAAGAATTCCCTTGTTAGAGCATAAAGGGCATGGATGACCCGGCAGCGACTGACACGATATCATGAGGGATAGGGGACAGTGGGATTGAAGGTCATGATGTGCAACACAAGAGAGGAACCAAGCAATGAAGGATGGAGGAATATACAGGATACAAAGGGACTCAGGATAGACTCCATGAATGTAATGATGACTCAACTCGGATGCTCTAAACAAGGGCGACTCGATGGTGCTACCACACAGAAAAAAGGTCCAATTGGGATCATAAAAACATGAGTACATCATGGTTACTCACGACGAATATCGACTCAAGCATGGACAAGTATGAAGGCAAAGGGGTACCCCCAAGTATGAGTGTTGTAGGTGAAGAAATTTGATTTTGAGGAGTGGTGAAATGAATCTTCTTGAACAAAAAGTGTTCTATTGAAGTATCAAATCACGAAAAACTAAAAAATACCCATTCGAGGGCTCGGTGAGAGCTTTCCAACGGTACAGTCGGTATGGAAAACTGAGCTACGGTTTGGCCGCAGTAGACGAAAGAAAAATCAGGGGTTTTTCTTTTAATAAGGAATTTTCCCTCCAAATTCACTCATTTTCATATGGAACTATGGTGAATGTAGAGAGGAGAGAAGGCCCTAAATCTTGCGGCTATCATACTGGACAAATTGACCATTGGAATCGAGATCCGTCAGTTGCAAGTAAGAGGCCTAACCCTACTCTTTCTTTTCAGTGGATTGAAAGTTTAGATTAGGTCCCCAGGGCTCAGGAATAGACCCCTTATCCTCTTCATGGTTGGGCCACACTTTTTGGAGCAAAAAGTACGACTTGGGTAGCAGGTTTTGGGAAAAAAACTGCGACCTGTCCCAGGTTTGGGCCTGAAAAGTGCGACCTGTCAGGGAGAGGTTTTTATGTGTTTTTTTTGGCTAAGCACTAGTTTTTTATGATGAGATACAGTCTTTACGATCTGTATACTGACAAATATGATGGTTTTGTGCAGCTATGGCAGAATTACGGATCAACTAGAGAGAGAGAGAGAGACCTGGGCACATTATGGTTGGAGATCCGGGAGGATCAAGGTGTCCGCAGTGCTTTGGCTAGGTTTGGGTTATGAAGTTTGTGGAGAACCATTTGATGAGAGCTGGAGAGCCCTTATTGCCCCAGATTGTCAGCTATTGGGACCCGGACCATGAGGTGTTTATAGTGCAGGGGCACGGGATCGAGTTGACGGTATAGGACATATATTTCCTGACTGGTATCCCACCACTTGGGATGGTAGGGAATACTCAGCCAGTATTACCATGTGGGCAGAATATCATCGAGTTTGTGGAGCACCATTGTCGACCAGGTCTCCAAGTCAAGGGAACTCAAATACCCATCGGGGATTTGGAGAGGTTAGAGACCCGTGCTATGGCCACAACGGTGTTACGAATCCTGGGCAACCAGGCACTCCATCACATCACTGAAGGGAAAATGATGCTTGTGGAGAGTGTTTTGAGTGGGACCTACTACGGGTGGGCCCAGATGATGTTGTCATCGTTGAAATGATAGTTGTCACTATGCAAGCGGCAAGTGAACCATGACTGTGCATATGGTACAGTTTTTTGCTCGTTCTTCTTTGAGAAGATCCCGACCCTTCGACCTGGCATACAGCTCCAAGATGGGGGCCTAAGAGAGCCAAGTATGCGCTGGTGGGGGCGACTACTATGTAGAGGAGGAGGTGGGGCAGTTGGACGGGCATTCCGACCTAAGTTCTTTGCTCATTGAGATCGAATGCCACTATATATAGACGACTATCCCTATAGTGGGATGAGTTATTCTGGGGACCTGATTTGCCACTGCTGCCTGGTCGAATATGGGGGCCCAATGGTAAGTGACAAATTTATAATATTTTATGTTCATGTAAAGGTCTAGAATATTTTATATGGTATTGATTCTTTCACTTTTGGTATGTAGATACAACACCGGTAAAACCGGTCGGATATATGGGACGACCTGCAGTATCGGGGACCACAGGACCTAGTGGAGCGAGGGCGTAGCAAAATCAGGATGAAATAGCCCTACTGGAGGACATCCATCATAGATGTGAGAGGCTTCTGACCGGTGTTTCAGAGTGCGGCTGGCAGGACTTAGATGACCAGTACATAGAGCCATGTATTGGTCTACCCTCTCAGTGGCGAGGGGTCATGCAGCGCATGGCGATGGACGGATAGGGTATGCGTGATCTACGAGCTGCGGGAGCGGAGCCATTGGCTCGGGATCCTCTAGATAGTGATTAGTGTGTAGGGGCAGGTGGTGCCCCTAGTTTTGAGTTTTGTGACATGCTATGGGCATGCCATATGTATCACAGTGGATGGACTCTAAAACATTTTATACGACACATATTATGGATATGCATCGTTTTGATATTTTTATGTTATTGTCTTGTGTTAAATGCGTGTGCTAAATGCAAATCTAGAATATGGTTTGCAATGCTATCTACATAGTGATTTTGTGCTCTATGTACATGACTGAATGTAATGATTTCAAATTCACGCATCAAAAGCTTCACTCATAAATATCTTCTAACACGGATAGTATTATGCACACGATAGACACAATTCAATTGCATGACAAGAAGCAGGGAATCTAAATGAACATGAAGGTGGAGGATGCGATGTGAAAGGGAATCGGCTAATAAACCTCATAATGCATCATATTTGACCTGGTTATTGGTAGCAGTACCGATGCATACCCCGTTTGAGAGAACAAGGGAGTGCAAGAGGGTAAATATGGCCCAACCTTCCGAGGCTAGATTCTTGGAGTAGTGACTTGCACCATCAGCAAAATCGATATAAGGTGTGGACGGGAGGTCCATATGAAAGGTGCCACAAGACAATAAATTGGAGGATGATGAACAATGCTAGCAACCTGAGCGCAAAGTAGAGATCGAACGCACTCCGCCGGAGGGAGTGATCTGGGTAAGATTTCTACTACTCACAGGCCGACAGTGAGTTGGAGTATGGGAGCTACTAGAGGTGTAGCTTGTGCTGAGACCACGAAGGTCACCATATGCACGGGTGGTGTTATCTCGTTTATGGGTGGGAAAGATGAAGTCAGGGGTGGACATGGCTTCCATGATGTCATCATCGCAATAGAAGATGGAGTGAATGGAGGAAGGGAGACCACATGACGTGGCAATCTACCTGATTCATCATCATGAGAAGAATCTACTGATGTTGAGCCTAGGGTGATCGTTGAAGGGAGGTCAAGCAAAACAACAGGGGAAGATTCAGAGGGAGCTTCCACCTAGGGTCTCATGGATGATGAAAGGTAGAGGATGGTGGCCGCAGGCTTCTTCATCTCAACATCAGGAGGGGGAATGTGAATGGGAGTGGGTAAATCCTCAGTCTGGCCTACAACATACTGCACAAGTACGGGAGAGGCGGATTGGTTTTGTTCAATACTGTACTCTCGAACTACCTATAACGAGGCACGGTAATGTGTAAGGTGGGGAAAATGGTGAGAATAATGGCCATGGAGATCACACAATGCACAAGGTTGGTTAGTGTGAATAGTTTTAGGATTCTTGGTTGCAGTCGAGGAAGAAACAGAGGCTTTAGAGATCGTAGATTTAGGGAATGCAACTTTAACCATGGGTTTGATACGGGGCAGTTCAGGATATTTATGGGTGCCATGGTTGAAGGCATCACACAAAGCATAGGGCTTTGCAGGCGGGGGAGGTGTAGGGTCTGTCGGGGCAGCCTTGTCCTTGGAGGCCCTTGCAAGCTTGCCCTTCTTGCCCGAAGTGGTCACAACAAGAGGTGGTTCCTGTTGAGGTGGTTGAGGCACTATTGCAGTGAGAGAATTTATGGGGATCGGTTGAACCAGGGTCAAAGCAAGATAAGGTTTAGGTTGACCTGGCGGGGTAGCAGCTGGAGGATCAAGGTACTAGACGGGAATCCCAAGGGTCAAGTTAGGAAGAGAAAGAGTGGCCATGACAGGTGCCGTATAGACTCCTGGTGGGGGAGCTAGGAATGGTATCTGACCGGAGGGGTAATGGCCAGGCAGGACGTATCCTAAATGGTTAAGGCCTGGAGGAATTGTTCCAGGAGGGTAATGAGGCTCATGAGTACTAGCTGAAGGGCCAAGAAGAGGAGGTCCAAAAGGCTGAATCGAAGGGCTAGGAGAAGGCTGCAAAGGGTGAGGAGGCTGCTGACTAGCCGAGGTGGGCCATTTGAGGGCAGTCCGAGATGATTGCATCATGCAAAAATTCGATGAGCTGGGATCAGAGACAAGAGGAGGAAGACCAGGGAAAGTACCAAGTAATGAGGAGTCTTTGTAGACTCCAGGTGAAACACTGGTCCAAGGATCGACGGTTTTCTTATTCGCCACCGAAGAGATAGTGGACTCAGGGGAGGTCTGAGACTTCGGTTTGTAATATGTCAACTGGTCAATGGTGAGTATCTTTCCGTTATGAGGGAAGGACATATTGTGGTGGACCGCGGAAGGGAAATCAGACATCGCATAAGTGTAGCTACGATCCAATAGAATGTTGTAATCCAAGGGGGCATCTATGACTTTTATGTCAACAAAAACAGTCTTGCTCGCAAGGGTAATAGGAAAATTGTGGAATAAGCCAATGGGCTGGGAGGCATGGCCATCTCATGCTCAGAGAGTGATCATGGAAGGAGCCAACTCAGGTGATCTGAGTTGTTTCCAAACCGAAGCAGACATCACACAGGTAGATGCCCCCTCATCAATAATGCACCAGGAAACATTAGCATTCCGGATTTTGAGTGGGATTTGGAAGGTGATGAAAGTGGGGAGAGGAGGATGTTCCGATTGGTCAACATAAAAGACAATCAATCAATAGTCAGAAGGATCTACAGTGCCCATGGAATATAGTAGAGCTTTCCATTGTGAAGGGCACGACTGGACGAGTTCCAACATTGAAATGGCAATAGGGGATTGTGCCAAATCATCTACTATGCTATACGAATGGGCAAATTTTCTAGAAGCAGCATTTCGGCAAAGTGGTCCCTTAGGGATCTTGGTATGAACCTCCACCTTAGGCTGAGGGATCTATAAGGGACCATTAGGTGTTGAAAGAGGCTCTGTAGAGACCGAAGGAGGTGGCTCGGGGACAGACTTAGCAGGAGGCTTGTTGTACTGACGAGACCGAGTATGAAGATTGATGTCTATGGTTGTAGGTTGACCAGAGTTCATCATGAGAATCTAGTAATTAGAGGTACCAGATGGAAGAGGTTGAGTGGCCACCTGTCCTTCAGGTGGTTGGGTAGCCACAAATCCTTGCTGAGGGAAAGGATCAACAAGCACAGTCGTTTGACTAGGTGTAGCACTGGGAGGGATAGAAGGGGAGGCTTGCTATCCTCGCAATGTTGCTTGAGACTCCCACAACTGCCGCATCTGTGGTAAAAGAGGACAATCATGTGTGTAATGACCATAAACATCATAACAAGAACAAGGCTTGTTCATGCGAACAGGCTTGTCCTGCTTGGGCTACGTGCCCTGTTGTTGGTTAGTAGTGTTAGGAGCATTATTTTGAGGATTAAGTCCAGGATTACCAGGAGTAGACTGATTTTGAGTGCCTTTCCTCTTCTTTTTGGAGGGAGGAGGATTAGTCGCGCCCTGTTGTGCATACACCTACCCCTGAGGGGGAGGTGGCTGCTATTGCGGGGGTTGAGAAGGTAAGGGGGGAGGAGGTGATAATGTTGGAGGAGCTGGAGCACCAGGTTGTGGATACAGATAATAAGGAGGTTGGGTAACCATGTGGTAAACAAGAGGTTGGGAAAAAAGATAAAGCATGATGTATCCTGGATACGTGTTATCGGGAGGGGGAAAAGTGCAGGAGGTGCTAGCCCCCCTTGAGGAAAACCATAGCCCATAGGAGGTTGAGCATACGGATTAGAGAGAGCTCCAAAGATACCGTCGATGGTGTGAGATGCCCCTGGTGCATTTGCACCACCAGGTCTGGGAAGAACAGGTAGAACTGTATAAACATAACCCGACTGAGCGTAGATTAGGTCATATTTTAACGCAATTTGGAGAGCGACTTCTTCGGTTTGAGGAAAGTGCGATGCGAAATATTTTCCCATAGGTGGAAAAAGAGATCTAAGGAACTAGTCCATGTAGACACGGTCTTCGAAGGTAGGAGCTTGACATAGGCTCTTTCTTCTCCGCCATTCCTGGACATGATCGGAAAGGTGGGTTGCAGATGATTGACGGAAAGAAGTCAAGAGTTCGGTACCAGTGTCATAACGAAGGGGAAGCTGGAAGTAAGATAGGAAAGCCCGAGAAATAGTTGCAAAGGTGGTATGAGAGGAAGGGGCCTGATCAACATACCACTTAGAAGCTTCACATGTAAGTGTACATTGGAACAACCGAAGATGGATAGAGTCATCGGTAATGGAGTTAGACGAACACCACATGTGGAAATATCTAACATGATTTGTAGGATCTTCTCCAGCAAGGCCTTCAAACTTTGGGATGTCGGAAGGGAGCTTCGTCGACATAGTAGGCCAACTAGTGTCATAGTGTATAGGGTCGTTTATCAACTGGTCGAAATCAGGGAGGTTGAGGCCTACAATGAAGGGGAGCAAGGGCGCAACCGAGGTAGTGTCCGTTGCGGTCCCACTAGTGGTATTCCCAGCATGAGGGCCGGGGTTACCACCAACATTAGGTCCTACACCAAACATGGTGAAGGTGACAGGGGGAGAACCGAAAGCAGAACGAGAAGGAGAACCCAAAGGACTAGAAGAAGAGTCAGTGTGCGGACTCGGTGGAGGACTAACTCGAATCCTATGCGGAGGAGTAAGTATTCCTACTGGAAACTGAGGATGAAGGGAAAGAAGTCTCTGGGATGAACACCTTGGTGGCGCAATGATGACGACACAAACATGACACAAAGGAAACAGAGATCGACAAGGACAAGGCGGTGCAGGATCAACCGATTACAATGTCGAAACAAGGGAAGAGAGGTGCAGGATCAATTGATTTCAATGTTTTAGAGTCTTTTCTTGGCGGTTTTAACCAAGCCCTTTTTCGCTTAGGGTGTGTGTGTGAAGTGTGTAAATTTTAATTTTTTAAACCCAGATGTTTGTAGAGAAAAAAAAAAGTGTGTTGCATAGGTACAAATAAACATGCAAATGACAGTATATAAGCCTGTAAAAACAGAAGATAAACAACTAATAATGCAATAATCTAAGCCCAAGGAGGCGGGCCTCTCAATAAATAGTCTATAGGTGAGTAAAAAAATAATCAAACACACTAAAATAGCCAATAGATCTTAGGTTAGGAGGGACAGGGATCTAAAAGACAAAATTTGCTGGAAAGTGTTGCAGAAACAACAACAGATCGGAGGAAAAATTGCTGTAAAAAGAGGTGGCGAAAGGCTATCTCCAGGAGGGAAATAGAGTGAACCCTAGAGGAAAACCAAAAAAAAGCTAAATGAGTTGATTTGGATGGATAACAAGCTGATCTGAAGAAGATATGAAGGTGAGGTATCAGATCCGAAAAAATGGCTGAAGACTCTGAAATTCCAGACAACCTGCAACAACAAAAACTCTTCCACAAGAAGTGGAGGGTACTGAAGCCCTAGGGGGATAGGTTCCCACTTAGTTGAGAAAAATAGAACAAGTACAGGTCCAAAACGGGTGGAGACGGAGGTCAGACAACCTTGAACAAAGGCTCAGACAAACTTAGAAAACTTTCAAAAAAATTCCCGCAAAAAGTCCAGGTCGCAGTTTTTGACTTGTTTTCAGTAGAGGTCGCAAATTTTGGGTTGAAAGGTACATCCTGTGGGTCCAAGTCACAGTTTTTGGGCCAAAAAGTGTGACCCGCACTTTCGGCACTCTCGGCGGAAGATTTCAGAAAAAATTGTCGTCTCAGCTGCGGGTGATGTATGTCACTTGCGCAATAGGTCTTAAAACACACAGAAGTTAGAATTTTTATTGTTTTAGGGCTTTATAGGTTAAAAAACACATCAATAAAATAAAAAACAAGGGGCTGAAGAGAAACCCTAGGGTTTGAAGCAGCTAAATATGCAAGGATAAGAAAAACGACAACGGTCGTAATCATAAACCCGTGTGGAGTCGCCAGTTGTTAGTATGAATCTTAATTCCAAGCATACGAAAAGAGACCACTTTAGCTGTGCATAACCAACAGCCCTAACAACAGAGATGACTTCCAATATCTTCAGATCCGCAGTTAGTTGATCAAGCTAAATGCTGCAAAATCTAGATCTATGCATTAGAAGACATTAAACAGTAGAAAAAACAAGATTTACTCCATGCATCCAATAGACAAGACAAGAATATGTTGAATGAATTTTTTATTAATGGCACTTGGGAGGAAAACACAGGAGGGTGTTCCTAGTTCTCCTCAATGGGATGGGTTCTTGTAAGTCCTCAACACTTCAGATCTAAAAGTCCTCTCTCTTGATGGTGTAGAACACCCAGACAAAAATGGTATAAAAATATGACTATGATGGTGGATCAATAGTTAGACCAAAAGTATAGATCTAGAGTGATATTTAGGCAACAAAAGGTGGTAAATGAATGGGAAAACCCTTCTATTTATAACAAAATATTGAGTTAGTCTAGATATTGGTGAATAATTAAAATATTATTAACCAAATCAAGATCCAACTTTTATGGAATATTTTATTATATTTGTTGGAGGGAAAAGGAATTTGACTTGGGTCAAATCACTTTATTTGTAAATAATAAATAAATAAATGATTTATTTATCATTTTAAGGATGTGGTTGAGTAATAATCAAATAAATAATGATTTATTTAATTATTTAAGGGTGATTTAGTCATATTTAACAAAGAATATTATTTAAATAAGGTTTAAATAATTATTCTTAGAAAATAATAATATAAATAATGATTTATCTAATTAATTTCCTTGTTCTGGGTTAAATATAACCAGGAATATTAATTAAATTGTTGTTTAACTAATTATTCCTTGAGGAAAATAAAAAAAATGTAGATTTATTTAATATTTCCTCATGGGGTTTCCTGTTTAGACCATAAACAACTTAATAAAGGTGGTTTACTAAGTTATTTTTATAGTGAAAGAAATTTTACTTAGGGTAAAATTGGTCTTACATGGTGTACTTGGATCCATCTAATGATAATAGGTTAGATGACCAAAAAATGGTGCAACAACTT